>JAVXUM010000030.1:8328259-8339650 GCA_035590655.1 Pouteria glomerata
TTATGTTTTTTCTTCAATGCCATTTGTAGCAAAGTGGTGGATGTGTCAAAATTAGACAAAATTCAAAGTGAGCTGGTGATCACGTTATGTTTGCTTGAAAAGTACTTTCCACCATCATTCTTTGATATCATGGTTCATCTGACAGTACATCTTGTTAGAGAAGTTCGACTTTGCGGACCTGTTCACTTTCGATGGATGTACCCTTTTGAGAGGTTCATGAAAATTTTAAAGGGTTATGTTCATAACCGTAATCATCTAGAGGGTTGCATTGCTGAGAGATATATTGTAGAAGAAGCTGTTGAGTTTTGTACAGAGTTTTTGCCCAAAGTAGATGCCATTGGGGTTCCTATTTCTAAGAACAGGACGACTGATGATAGCATCGGAAGACCTTTACCAGGAGGTAAGGTCATTGCTATTGACCGCGAGTTATGGGAACAAGCACACCTCTATGTGCTACATAATATAAGTGATGTTCAACCTTACATTGAGTAAGACTATTGGCTTTGTCTCTATTTTGTTTTGGCAAATGTTAGGATTTTGTTAACTATTTCTTTAGGACTTACTTGATCTTTTGATAGGGAGCACATTGATTTGCTGAAAATAGAGTATCCTCGTCATTCAAAAAATCAAAAATGGCTACAACTTGAACACAATAAGACATTCATATATTGGCTACGTGATAAGGTAACAAAACAATTTAATATGAAATCTTTTTCCTTTTTGTTTGTTAATAAAAAATATATCTAATAATTCAATTTTACACAGGTTGCAAACGAATCGAGTGCCCGGCATACTCTATCTCACGACCTAAAGTGGATAGCACAGGGACCTGCCATGGACGTAATAAAATATTCAGGCTATGTCATAAATGGTTGTCGTTATCATACAAAGGATCGTGATAGCTCACGAGTTAGCCAAAATAGCGGGGTTAGCTTAGTAGCAACAACAATGCAAGTTGCTAGTCATAAGGATAAGAATCCTGTGTATGCAGAGATGAATTTTTACGGGGTTATAACTGAGATATGGCACCTTGATTATAATATGTTGAAAATTCCAGTTTTTAAGTGTGATTGGGTTGACAACAAGGGCGTGAAAGTAGATAAGCTTGGTTTCACGCTGGTTGAGCTTGGAAGGATAGGCCATAAGTCTGATTCTTTCATTTTGGCTTCCCAAGCTAAGCAAGTTTTTTATGTGGAAGATCAACTTGATTCAAGATGGTCAATTGTCCTACAACCTCCTCAACATCGATATCCGTGTAATGTGGATGATGATCTTAATGATTATTTTGCTGATCCTCAGGGAGATAGAGTATTGCCAGAAGTTGAATTATTTGATGAAACTGATAATCTTGTGTTACCTCCTGTACGGGGAGATTGTGAAGGAACTTGGATTGAAAATGAGTGATCAGAAGTCAAGAATTTTTTTATCTTTTTGTATTGGACATAAAAGTTTATGTTACATTGTTATTTTTTTTTTAATTCTCACATATGAGTTTATGCTACATTGACAGTTATATCAATTTTTTTTTTTTTACTTTATGATAGCTTCTTTATTATTGTCCCTATTATCTTCATATCTTATTTTTTTTCAATTTCATGCAGGATGGATCCTGAGGATAATCAACCTAATGAGGATAGTACTACACCGTCCTTAACAAATACAAAAAGTAAGAAAAGGAAAGACAAAGGTGCAACAAGACTACCAGATGTTATAAAAGATAGAAGTTCAGGTGTGCGAAAAAAGATTCATTATGATGATAAAGGACGACCAATAGGAATAAATAGAGCAAAGTTCTCGAGCTATCTTGGAGTCTTAGCTCGCACTATGATCCCGCTATCTTACACAAATTGGTTTGATGTGCCAGAAGATATAAAAGAAAAACTATGGAGTTCTGTAAAGGTAAGGATAATTTATGTTTACACATTTCATAATTTATGTTTACACATTTTAATTTTGCCTAGAAGTGTCATTTTATAATTTGTCCACTTATTTTGTTAGGCGGCATTCGATGTGGACTTTAGGAGTGAAAAAAATGTGTTATCTTCAATCGGATCATCTTTTAGGACCTTTAGGAAAGCTTTGACCAAGTATATATATGCTCACAAATCGGATCCTATTATTCTCTCTAAACCACCAGAAGCTTATAGTTTTTTAGAGCAAAAAGAATGGGATTCATTTGTTGAAAGAAGGCTTACACCAAAATTTGAGGTATGTACATGAACAAGTTAATTATTTTTTAGTTAGAACTCAATGTGAAACAGTTCAAATAATCCTGTTATGTTATTTTAGTAAAGGTGTAATGTTCGACTTAGTTTCTTTTAATCTTTTTTTAAGACATTTCGTGGATTGCAACTAAAGAGACGAAAATGCAACATATATGACCATAGACTTAGTCGAAAGGGCTATGCTGGGCTGGAAGAAGAACTTGTAAGTGTTTGTAGAACTAATTTTTACTCCTAAAAACATATAATATGAGTAATTTCACCATGTGTACTATGTGTTGCTGTCCAATGGTCTTTGATTTGTAGATGAACAACTCTGAAGAACCAGTTGTGAGTTTAGATAGGAGCTTTACGTGGAAGAAGGCCCGTCAAAATAAAAAAGGAGAGTATGACAATATTAAAATTATGGAAAAAGTTGCAGCTATTGTAAGGAAACTTATGTCATACTACCTTTACCAATTTTAAATGTTTGGATGTTATATTGCTTATTTTCTTACATACTAGTATGCTTTACAGGATGAGATAGCCAAACAAGTAGAAGATGGGACATTACAAGTCGAAGGAAGTAATGACATCCTAACCATGGCATTAGGTAATACTGAACGTGGTGGGAAGGTAAGAGGTATAGGGGGAAAAGTTACTCCAACTATGTACTTCCACATTCCAAGACGTGGAAATCATTCACGCTGTGAAGAAAAGCAAAGGAGTCTTGAGGAAATTGTTTCTCAGATGCAAGTTCAGCTTGATATACTAACACAGCACACCCCTCACACACCACAATCTGATAATATGGGTTCAAACACTTTTAGAAGTGACAATGTAGGAAGTCCAAAAAATAATAATTTTGCAATAGGCAATTGGAGGAAAACCAAGGACAATAACTCGCCAACAAATCTCATACCAAACGTTAAGAAGGTGCAAATTTTTATTGCCATTAAGTGTATTTTTCCTCTTGTTCATAAGTTTCCATTTTTTAGTTAATGTCTAATTTCTTAGCATTTTGTTTTATAGGGCAAGCAATGTAAACTGGCAGTAGGATCCATCAATAATATTGTTGCTCATGGAACGGTGTACGAGAAAATAGGACCAAATGAACTTCTTCATACAATGCCCTTAGGTGAGGACAATCTGCGTGTTTCCATTGAAGTTGTTAAAGTAGGAGAGGCCTTTCTTCCTATCCCTATCCCTGGAGAGGTGGCTACTGTAGGAGAGGCAGTTGGGTATCATGTAGCATGGCCTAAAAAACTTATATTATTTGCCCCTGAGGTACATATATTATTATGGATTTTTGCATTTTGAATTTGAATTACTAGACTATTAACTAATTAATATCGTTACTTATGGGGAATGTATGGCTTAGGTTGGTGGAATGATTGGAAACGAGGTACAAATTGCTTTGCTAAAATTAAGTTAGCTTTCATTGGTGTACTTTGCAAATCTTTAACTTAAAAGCTATACTAGTATTTTCCTTAATGGTAAAAGGTGTTTATCCTTGTGTATTTTGTCAACTTATAACGTAGGTGATATCAAAAAACCAAGATTGGGAAAAGAATTTGGAGTTACCAAATGTTGAAAAGGTACAAACTTTTATTACCACAGAATTTATTCATAAAATTTCAGAAATTGTCAATCTAAAGTTAAAGTGATCTAATTTCTATATTTTTATTCTAGAGCAAGCAATGTAGGCTAGCAGTAGGATCAATCAATAACATTGTTGCTCATGGCACGATGTATTGGAAAAGTGGACCCGATGAACCTCTTTATAGGGTACCACTAGGTGAAGAAAATATGCGCGTCTCGATTGACGTTGTGAAGGTTAAAGATGCCCTTCTTCCTATACCTATCCCTGGAATAGCTGTTACTGTAGGAGATGCAATTGGATGCCATGTTGCTTGGCCCAATAACCTTATATTTTTTGCCCCTGAGGTACACATATCATTATGCATTTTTTTCTATATGGAATTTGAATTACTAGACTACTAATTAGTTGGTACTTTTTGAAAATGTTTGGCTTAGGTTGCTTCAAAGAAACCCAACATGGTTGGAAATGAGGTATAACGTGATAATTTAAAAGCTTTATTATGATTCTTTTACTAAATATTTTTCTTTTAATCTTAAAAGTTGCTTAACATTGTGCACTTTGTATAATATACAACCTAGGTGACTTTAGAAAAACAAACTTGGGAAAAGAATTTGGACTCAGTCAAAGTTAAGAAGGTGAAATTTGTTTTACATTTATTTATCTTTTCTACATTGTTAGCTTGTGAATTTATGGTTCATGTCTAATTTCCTAGCTTCTTGTTGTAGAGCAAGCAATGTAAACTAGCAATGGGAGACTTCAACAATATTGTTGCTCTTGGGAAAGTGTACGAGAAAAACGGACCGAATGAACTTCTTCATATGGTACCTCTAGGGAAAAGCTATATGCGAGTGTCAATTGATGTAGCAAAAGTACCAGATGCCCTTCTTCCTATACCTATTCCCGGAGATGCGACTACTGTGGGGGATGCCGTTGGATATCATGTAGCATGGCCCAGAAGTCTTATATGGATTCTTGATGAGGTAATACATATGATTATGATTTTTTTTATGTCAAAATTTGAATTAACTAACTAATTATTACTTGTTGTTTTCTTGAAATGTTTGGCCTAGGGTGCTTCAAAAAAACATGGTGTGATTGGAAATGAGGTATAATGTGCTATCTTCAAAGTTTTATAATTATTTGTTTATGTGATTTATGTTGGCTTACAATCGTTTACCTTGAAAATTCTTTAATGTAGAGAGTTGCAAAACATCATGGAGTGGTTGGTCGAGGAGTGGTCGATGATGAGGTAAAAATTAACACTTTAGACGATGAACTACTATTTTTGAAAAGTTAAGATTAACTGTTTTTTGCATATATGACCTAGGCAACTTCAAAAAATGTAGATTGGGAAAAGAATTTGAAATACATTGAACTATTTACTACATTGGCTGAGCACACGGAGGTAGCTACTATGATTCCACTAGAGAAGGACATATTTGGTGTGGAAGTTGATGTTAATCTGCAAAAAGTTGACATGGAGTACATATGTTACATGAAACAAGTATCTGCCACATGCATAATGTTATACATACGGTAAGAGTTATTGAATACACTTTTTTAATGGTTATACAAGTATGTAAAGGTTATAAATTTTTGTTTTGTTCTTTGCTAGACAACTCTATTTGGGTATCAAGTCTTCAAATATGGATACAAGATTTGCATTTGTTAACCCTTGCATTCTAAGTGATAAATATAAGGATGGTGAAACTTCAAAGCCTGTTATGCTTGCAAGTCGACTTGAAGAAGTCAGGGATGACCAATTGGTTTTGGTTCCATGTAATATTGGGTAATTTTTATATATCTACACATTATTACTCATAATTTTGTGGGAAGTGGTTTGGAATTAATTTTTATTTTGGAAAAAGTTTCCTTTCTAATTAATTGTCTTATTTTATATTAGGGCTCATTGGGTATTGTGCGTCCTTCAATTGTCTTCTTCAACGGTGTACCTCATAGATTCGGTTAATAAAGAATTCAACTTACACCTTCAACTTCTGATTCAAGCGTAAGTTTTCTGCACTTTGAGTATTATTGTTTGAGACATTTTCTTACTATATTATGTTGATAATTCTTACAAGTTTTGCCTATTTGAAGTGCATTCAAAATCTATGACTCCAACAAGGGAAAACGTAGGAGTAGCATAAACTGGATAACAATTGAGGTATAAATGAAATCTCTTTGTTTTTTTTTTTTTCTAAAATTATTTTTATGGTTTTCTTAATCGAAATTGATATATTTGTCTATAGTGCCCAAAACAACTTTCAAACGTGGAATGTGGATTCTATGTGATGAAATACATGAAAGAGTTGATTAGAGATGAGAGGATCTTAAGAAGGGGAAATGTGAGACTTATTTTTAGCTTTTACTGTCTATATTACTTTATGGATAGAACTATTAAATTGTAAGTCTTTTTTGTTTCAATTATTGCAGTTCAATGGAAAAAAAACTTATACGAAAGCTGAAATTGATGAAGT
The DNA here is from genome assembly GCA_035590655.1 of Pouteria glomerata. NCBI lineage: Eukaryota > Viridiplantae > Streptophyta > Magnoliopsida > Ericales > Sapotaceae > Pouteria > Pouteria glomerata. The sequence continues at coordinate 8,334,541 of JAVXUM010000030.1, forward strand.
GCGAGTTGAGTGGATAACGTCTATCTTCTTCAAAGAACTTGCTCAGAGTTGTTTTCGTAACTCTTTCTGCAGTTAAACTATTGTTAACAAGTGATAGTGTCCACTTATTGTTTTCTTTCATAGTTTTTTAGTCTCTTTTGAAAGTTCTATTGGTTTTAGCTCGGTAATGCTCATAGTTGCTGATGATTTGTCTCTCCAATACCGTTATGAGTAGTTTCCTTTGGTTCTTGTATACTGGTAAAAGTAGTTCTTTTGAATTATTAACTAGCTTTTGGAATGATGATTAATTGCCTCTACTGAGGTAATTTTGGTTAGTTGATGACATTGATAATGAGAATACTTTACTTTTGCTATCAAATCTAAATTGTTATTTTATTTTAATTTTTACTCTGGTATTCAACAGTTAAAATTGTTCAGCTAGTTGCTTTCTACTTGCGGTGGCTAGATGTTTGTATTGGATGTTTGGGTAATTTAGATTTGGTAGTTGTTTTGTTCAGTTCTGCATTTCACTATTGGTTTTGGTTGTTTTTTGGTTTCTAATAATGCTCAATTATTTGATCTATGCTATCTCTCTACTGGTTTATCATCTGCTCTATTTGCTGCAGGTTTCATATTTTTCCAAATATTAAAAAAAAAATATATATATATGTCTTCAATCACGTTTTTAAACTGAGATGTTAAATACATTTAACCACAGTTTTAAATGAAAACTGAGATCTTAAAATAAAAAAAGATCACGCCTATCTATTTTTTATCTCATTTTTTAGATAGAAAAGATTACAGTTTTTAAGCGTGATCATTTATTTATATTTGACCACAGCTTTTCAGAAAAAGTGAGATCAAAACTCCTAAAAGATCACGCAATATTTCTTTTCATCTCAGTTTTTATTAAAAAATATCACGCCTTTACGGTGTGATTATTGTAAGTTTTCAATTGCGGTTGTAAACTGTGATCTTAAATAAATAACTTACAATCTCACCCAGATCAATCACGCTTTTGTGAATGAGATCGAAAGTGAACCATCACATTTAAAAACTGTGATGTTTATGCATTTTTGTAGTAGTTGCTATTTTTGGGTTATATATTTTGTTTTATTGGTCTTAGTAAGAATACCCCTAACTAGTTCTGTTTTGATATTTTAGGTCTGCATAAAGCTAGGATTTGGTCATTAAATGTTGTTTTTCCCATATCGTTTGAAGGCACTTCTTCTTATTCTAGAAAAGATTTATTGGATGTGAACACGTCCCCAAAGCAGGAATTCTGAATTTTAGGATGGTTTGAGTGATGTTATGTACAATTCAATGAAATTATTCTGTAGTAGATAACCTGGAACATTTATGAGGAGATTCATTACCATTTCAAAGTTTGCAGAATGCCAAGAAATTGTTCTAATTAAGTGGGCTTCTGTAGGACTTTTTCAATCATCTAATATTTATTTCGGCGTGCAAGACACTGTTCTTCTGTGTTGAGGCTGGACCGAGAGTGGCGTGAGGGGTTAATTTGAGTATGAACCGCGATTTGGAAATACGGGTTATGAGAGAATCGCTATTTCGAAATTGCGGTTACTGGTTTGCTCCCCCGGCCTAACTCATTTGCATGGAACCGGTAATTTATTTGAATGGAACCGGTAGTAAGAACTGCCATGCAAGATGGCGTTTTAAGGTTGGAATAATATACTCGTTTTCTGAAACTCCAGGTTTTGTTTAATGAAGACTCACGCTTTGAAATCGCGGTTTCTCTATCAATACTTCTCTAATTTGTTTCTCGTTAACAGTATACGACGATATAGTGCATATAATATCAGCAAAAAAAAAAAAAAAAATTCCACAAATACTAGATATCCTAAAACAACACCCATCATTCACAAACCTTACTATTCAAGTCATCATTCACTCAAATCCCTAATAAAATAATAATTGAAGTTTTTTCTTCTTGCCAAGGAAAAAAAGAAAAGCAAAATAAAAGCAAATAAACTTGGTATATATATTAATTTTTAAAACAATTTTAATAAATGACGATTGTTATCACCTGTCACTTTAAATCCCGCCAAATGCTCAAAAATATGAAAATAAACAAACTTGATATATATAATATTTTTGAAAATAATTTTAACCTATAATTATTGTCACGACTTGTTGCCTTAGATTATGTCTGATGCTTAATTAAGAATGTCAATTTGGATACCAACTTGGTATCGTTCCAGAATTATATAGGGCATTCTAAATTTTGTTACGATATTCTATATTATCCTAGAATGGTATCATTAAAATTGTTTGAAATGTTCTATAGAATTTGAATATTTGACTTTATCAAAAGTCTCTCTTGTATTCTAAAAGCTTGTCAGTATAAAATATATATATATATATATAGAATATTTTAGACATAGATAAGTTTTAAATATGAAGGTAGATGAATATAAACAACAGTGAATACCCTCATTTGTTGCCAGAAAAAAATTGGATATAAATAGGAGTAGACGCCATCCATATAGCAAGAAAGAATTATAATTAAGTCTTGAATCTTAATTAGTATTTTTTCGAGCTTTCAAAACCCGTGACACCTTACTTAAAACACAAAAATTAGATATAAATAAGAGTAGACACCCTCATTTGAAGCAAGAATTATAATCAAGTCTTGAATGCTAGTTTTTTTTTTTAAACTTCCAAGCATACCTCTTTTTTTTTGGGGGGAGGGGGATAACTGAAGATGTTTAGGTTAGTTTGCGCATATCTCGATTAATTCAAACAGACCTTAACACTCTTTTTCGGGGATTTGGAGCCTAAAGTTGTTTTGAAATTAAGACTTCTAAAGTTAAATACTATCCATTTAATTATTGTGAAGTTGATTTAATGGTTAAATTTAAAATAATAACTTTTTAAATTTTTATGATTTTAGGCATAATTAGTAATATTAAGAATCCAAAATGGCAGACCATTTATGGGTAAATTATGTATACTTTTCTAAATATTAAACTAATTACACATAGACCATTTTATTTTCAAAAGTTACTGACCCTTAACCCTTTTCGTTAGTTTGAACTTTAATAAAAAATTTATTGTAAACAACTAGATTAAATTAATTACAAATAAATTAAATATAAGTCTATATATATATATGCACTTCGTAAAATATATATATATATATAAGTTCATATTTCGACAAGGTCCAGCCATTTGTTTGATTTTTCCTTTCTTTCTTTGTCAAACACATTAAAGACCCTCACTTCAATGGGGAGAGTGTTTCAAGTGGAGATTGAAGGCAGGTGTTACAGAAGCAGACATTGCCACAGAAATTATCAAAAAAAAAAAAAAAAAGAAAAAAAAAGATTGCCACAGCCCTCTTGCCCTTGCCGATGACATCCTCTCTCGAGTCTCTTCTCTCACCCCCTTCTGATTATTACATACTTGTATTTGTGTATGTATATATGTTTATGTCAATTTTTTGGTTAAATTTTGAGGGATATTGATGAATTAGATAGTGGCCAAGAACCGAACCCAAATGATTTAGGATGAAATTTTCAACTGCTGGAATACAGGGAGTTGATTATCATATTGTTTAATCTTTTGATGATTTCAGACCCAAATGGAAGTAAATATGTTGTGCACTTGAAATGGTTAGTGTGTATTCTTTTGGTCCACGGATGAATTGTTTTGTTGTTTCGTATTGGGCTTACTGAAGGAAGCAGGTGTGCAATTATCACTCCATTCCAGGTGTGCACTTCGAATCATCTCCAGTACCGACTTGGCACTCTGTCTTCAACCCCCGGAGCAAGTTGCTCGTTGGAGCTTTCCTCGGATTGTTTGCTCAACCCCGTTGGGACAAGTCAACGGACCAATTCTCCAACTTTGCATCAACTCGCCATCGTCTGTAGTTTCTGACTTGGGCATGTCCAATGACAGCTTCAGAATTCACGAGTCGATTGGAAAACTGGGTACTATTTACAACTCCCTCTGCTGTCCCAGCCTTACCTGGCGATGACCTCTGCTTATATTGGCAGCGAAAATAATAATACTATCACTTTCTGCGATTCAATGCCTTCAAATCCGCCACCTAAGAAAGAAAACCAATCCAATTCAGTTCATTCCATGCCATGAATCCCAATTTTTCGAAAACTGGGTTCGCCAAGAGGGAATATAAGTTTTTTTCATCCTTAGGCAGTCATAGCTTCGATGGCCGGATGAGGCAACCTAGGCTGAACAACACTGAGTTTTCAAATAGACCGAGTCCAGCCTACTGCTGCCACCGCACAGGTCGTCACCGTCCACCAGCTACCGTGGCCGTCCAAAACATGTAAGAGACCCCTATTTCCAAAACAAATTACGTTCCACTTCCTTTGACTCCAATCAATTCCAATCTCTGAAGCCATAAACACCCATGCAAATAGTCAGACTTTTAGCAGCAAGCATCTAGATTGTAGAATACTATACTGCCAGCAACAACTCAATTCTTTTTTGGCACATGAAGATGGGGGGACGGGGGGCTAAGTGCCGCTGCCTGAAGAGGAAGGTGGAAGACTAAAGCCAGAGGAGAAGTCCAAAAAAAAAACAAAATCAAAATAGTGCCAAAAAAATAACATCAAGCGGCACCGTTCTCTAATAACTTCAGCCCCACAATTGCGACCAACTTCTGCTCGCCTTCTTCGACCAGAATGAGGGTAGCTTAAAGCAAGAGGGCTTATGCTCTTGTTACATCAAAAGAGACTCATAAATTCTCTCTCCAAAACTCCCTCCATCTATTTATCTCTAACGGGCAGAACTTTTGCCTTATTTGGGTGGAACTCTTACCCTGAGAATCCTCACCGTCCTGTCCTGGATTATGGTGGAAGAGATAAATCGCGAAATGTGTGTCGACGGCACAAGATGCGAAGGCTTATCTTTTACCGTCAAGTGTAATACAAAGACCCAGCTTCCACTCTAGTTCGTGGTTTAAGTGAAAGAGAGTAAATAGAGGGAACCTGTGATTGGTCTCCATGCATATACACAAACTGAAAATTAATGTTCATTTATGCGTAGTGGTGTAAAAAGGGTCGGCCCTGACCCGACCCGACCCGACCCGCCCCTAATTTAGGGTCGACCCCACCCTGTTGACCCGCCCCCGGCTGCCCCGAAT
>JAVXUM010000030.1:8357419-8371413 GCA_035590655.1 Pouteria glomerata
TTTAAATTTTCTACTCACTACACAAAATCCGAGACATTAACTTTTTATTTTATACAATTCCAAATATACCCAATAAATTCTTATGAAATAGTTTTAATTCTATCTTTAATAACATATTACCCTTGCACAAATATTGACTTAACGTTTACAAGAAAAAAATAAAAATAAAAATTATTGTTAAAATCATGAATTCCAACAGATGGCCTGTTGCTTTCCTCACACACATATGTATACCATATTCGAAAACCAAGTTAATGCCTGTTACTCGTTTACTCAAAATTGGTAAGAAGAAAGGCACAATCTTTATCTGATATTCCAAACTTCTGGCGAAAAGAACTCCTACGTATACTAATATAACCTTCAAGTGCAAAGCTTCAATCTGTTTCTCCTATATTCTCATATCAAACCACCATTTTATGCAAAAGACCACTGTGAACCCCTTGAAACCTCCTCTCATCCCCCCCAAAAAAGAAAAAATGAAATAAAATAATGTGTGAGACCAAAAACTTCTACTTATGGCTCCTCCAAGTAGTAGGGCTTGTGGGGCTTCTCGTGCTAGTTCTATGGCTAAGTCTTCGACCCAGACAACCAACTTACACCATCGTCCAATTCTCAGTCCCAACTCCGGCGAATAGTACGACTACTCCGGCGAACAGCACTGTCTCGTATCAACTGGAGATTGAAAACCAGAACAAGGACTCCAGTATTTTCTACGACGAAACCTCGCTGAGATTCTATTATGGGCAGGAGACACTTTATCAGAAAACTATGCCTTCCTTCTACCAGAAGAAGGATACGACTACCCTAATAATGGAAAGCGTGAATGTGGATGGACGAGTTTGGAAGCAACTGCTCAGTGCAATATCGAAGAAAACGGCAGAGGTGAAGGTTGCCGCTGAAACGAAAATTCGATACAAGATGTGGGGGCGGACGAGCAGGCATCAAGGGCTTAACTTGCACGCGAAATTGCCAATTGGTTCCGACGGGAAGATAAAGGGTAAGAAGAAGAAGATCAAGCTGCACCACAATTCCAAGAAATGGAGATCCAAGTTGGCGCGATGATGATGATGTGATAATCAGGGCTAGAGAATAGATATTGGATTTGTTGTAGTGTGTAATGATTTGTAGTGTACGAATCATGATCTTGTAAAATTCTCACAGTAAAACAAGCATAGGGGAATGTATAGAAGAATTTGTAATTATGGGTATGCGATATTAAATCATTAGAAAGGAATTGGCAAAATACTTTTGAATGGGAAAAAAGAAATCCAGAACCACGGTTGTGACGAGACTGTTTTTTATAATTCTAGTACGGTGGTGTAGTTCGAACGTCATTGCAGCCAATCGCTGCTGCAACTTAGCCTGTCAATTCCATATGGAAGGATGGAAGAAGACACCCTAGATCCAGGTGAAATAATGCTGAAAGGCTTCACAGAAACGTCAATGTCATTGATTAGCAAAGGACTATTTGTTGCTGTGGATGTGAATTTTTCGAGTGTGGTTTTAAGATCTGCTATGCTATTACGCTATTCGTTGAAAGTAAATGATAAATCGGTGAGAGTTATAGATTATAAAAAATATATATATAAATCTTTATTATATGATAAAAAGGGAGGAGGAAGAGAGAGATCAAGAGAGTTGAAACCATAATTGTAAATTTCATACCGGATAGGAAATTGTTATTGGTGCATTTTGATGTATCATTTTTAATTTATCAATATAAAACTATATATTTATTAAAAATACACATATTTATTCAAAAAGTTTAATGTTACATGTTATATATAGTATATTAATATTGATCGTCAAAACTAATTTAACATGTTTCTTTTAAAGAAGTACGCAAAATAAAAAATATATATATATACTATTTTTGTGAAATTGGGCGAGGAATGGAAAAAAAAAATCAAAATTTTCATTTTTCATTGTTGGTTTAGTAAACAAAAATAAAATTTTAAATAAACACCAAAAATCATCGAAACATTCAAATACAATTTGAAAAATTCCAATATGATCCAGCATGTACTGGTATAGACCAATATCATTTTCATTTTGTATATGCCAGATCATGAATTAGTAACTGCATCCATTTTTAAAAAAATTTCAATTTTTTTGAACTTTCTATTTTTGGAATAAAATATTTACGAAATCCCATGAATAGGATCAAATCTTATTTCACAGTATTTATATAAGATTTCTCTTTCTTATTCTTAAACAAGTCCCCGAGAGGGTCAAAAGATATTATATTGTACGGAATCTCATGCAAAAATATCGTAATAACTATGGTTGAAACAATGATTTAAACTCTTACAAAAAAATCATCTGCTGCCAAACAACAAAGGAAAGAAACCCACAACTAAAAAAGCAGCGGCAAACAGGAAATTAACTGAAATCAAATGGCATCGATTGACTAAAGACAAATGGTGTTCAAAGAGGAGGCAGAGATGAGAAGCAACACAGCGTAGACTGCTACTATACACAGGAGCAATGTTACCTCATAACTCGATCATTTCAGCATAACGTTTGTATTCATATGTATTATCAAAATATTTTGATATATAAAAATGACTAATTAAGTTTTCTAATACAAGTATTGCGTAAGTATAATATTTTTGAATTCTTAAATTTAACCGTACGTAATAGGATGTGAAAGTAGCACATTGCATAATGTGTGTATCAAAATGTTAATAGCAAAGTTAGGCTTAGTTTGGCAACATTAACTAAAAGCTAACTTTTAGCTACACTTTTTTTTTAATTTTTTTTTAAATAATTAAATTTATTTTCTTATATTTTAAATTTCTTTTAAACCATAGATAGCAAAAATGTTAAGTTAACAAAAAATTAAAAAGTTAACTAGTAAAAAAATAACTTTTGCTGCTTTCAAACACAAGAGAAACTAGCATTTTCTCTTTCCAAACTATGCCATGGAATTGATTTCTGACAACTCTGTTGCAGTGCATCTGCCTTAATTTCTGGAAATTCATAATGGTAATTGCATAAACTAATAAAAGCTGAAGCCCCACTAGAATTAGCATGGGGTTAAGCACTTTTAGTTCAATCAACCAAATGCAAATATCATATATATATATATATACTGTAGTAAAACAAACAAAAGGATTGAAACAGCAAAGAAGAAAACTAGGGCAGAGAAGATAAGAGAGGAACCCTCAGCACAACTGGAGATCTACACAGACGAGCAGCCCAGGGAGAACATGCAACCGGCTCGATCTCAGCCTCAGCCATGCGTGAGCAAAAGATCAATGGTTCAGGAAGGAGACAGGGGGGGAGTGATAGGTGAGAGTAATGATGGAGGAGCTGAGCAGATGGCAGAGGAAGCTTCGGGTATAAGGCTGGCAGCACGTAAGGCAGCACGTGAATGATTTAAAGGGCACATGGGTCGGGCTGATGGAAGGAATGGGCTAGCAAGGCTACAGGGCCATGGGAAAGGGGTCAGGAAACATGGGCTTCTCCAATGGGTTCAATAAATAACTGGGTTAAGAGAGTAGCTGCAGTCCAACGGGCCACTGTTTAGCATTTAGAGTTGTGTCATCATTGGGAGAGGGCTCAGCCCAAACCAGAATTCAGTTAAACTACTGTTAGCAGTTAGAGTAGTTATAGTAGTTATATACAACTTGTGAATAACCATGGTTAGGCAAACCATAGTTACAATTAATTGCTATAAAACAAAGTGTAATTGCTGAATGGAGGGAATGAAGAATCTTTTTTGAGAAATTATTTCTCGTTTGGAGGTTGGAAGCCCTCGAAGCTTTCCAAGAATTGTGTATCTTGTTTTTGTTATGTCACCATAGGTCGAGGAAGGGGGAAGCTCCCAGGGAGCCTACTCCATATACATGGCCCCACCAGAAATAGAAACCAGCATATTCCGAGGATGTCTCAGCATAATGCATTTAAAGATATCCAAAACATTAATGATAATATGCTCCGGTATAAAACATGCTCAATAAATTCAATTCTTATACAACTGGACTGTATTAGATAGAAAGCAGGAAGAAGCTCGCCACCTTAAGTACTGCCTGAATTTCTATCCCATGGATAATCTTATTAGCATGTTTGAATTGTCAACTGGATTACAAATCTGAAAATTTTCCTTCTTATACATTTTTCTGTTCTGGTGCATTTTTCAGTAGAAGAATTCAACTGAACACATTTAAATCAGCAAACGGCATGCATGGTGAACGTTTGATAATATCTCTAATATTCCCAGTGATTCTACGGGCTAGCTCTATTTCAACGTCCGACGGTGGATGGCAACTTGTCTTCGCCATTCACTAATTGGAACCTGCAGAAAATGTCGGTTAAAAATTGTTCATAAAGCAAGGTTACATTTAGCCATGAGCTTAATCCAGCACCAAAAAGAGAGTGGTTGACATAAATTAATTTACTCAAGACACAATGTTAACAGAAAATGAGCACAAGAATATATCCTTACAGCAGGGAATCCGCCATAATCTCCAGGCTCATTGATGTCCTTGGTAGCAGAGCTGTTAGCTGCTAGCCGAACCTGCAGTCCCCAGTGTAATCAACTATCTTGGTTCAAGGTCTAGAGTCATGTATTAACAAATCTATTGCCTCCTTCTTGAGGCAGCTTGTCAAAAATGCATGATTGAAACATGCTATCACAATGCTATTAGCTGTAACGAGAATCTGACAGAACAAGCATTACAAAAACAAAAGCTCTTTTATTTAGAATTGTTAAGGCACCCAGCTCAAAAATAATTGGCGAGGACTGGAAAGGCTGATTAGGATTTTATAATGGTTTAGGAGGCACTGTTTTATCAATGTGGGATAAATCCCAACAAGAATAAATGTTATAAGTCAATAATGCACAAATTGTAAAAGAGGGTAAATGAATTAAAACATCAACAGTCTTAGCCAAGGTGTTCTATTTCTGTTGCCCATTTCCTCACAAATAAATAATTTATTCGTTGAGGATTACAAGTATTGATTGGTCAAGAAATACCATCTAGTCCAGATTACGAGTTTGAGTTTGGCCCAGATGGTGAAGGATTAGAGAATCAAAGTCAACATAAAACACACAAAACACCGTGAAGCCTTATTTATTCAAATTTTCCTGTCTAGAGAAGAATTGCAAATTGAGATTGACATAAAAATTCAAATTGCCAATTCCAGAAACCCCATGGTCAAGTATACCTTTGACACAATAGAGACATGATCACGAACTGCCACCCTTCCACCTAGAGTTACATAGTCACCAACCCTGGAAGAGGACAATAACAAACTCTGAATTATATAAACATCAAATGCCAACCCAGCCATAAAATGGATAGCTATGGTAATTAAATGAAATTTTATTTATTTATTGTTAAGAAAGTATTATCCACACATACAATAACAAATAAGAACATTGGCCACATACGTTGCTGAACCTGCAATCCCAACTTGTCCACAAAGCATGCAATTTTTCCCGATAACTACGTTGTGGCCTATCTGCAAAGTGAAGTATGGTGACAGTTTAAAATCCAAGAGTAAATTAACCAGCAACACAGGAAACCAACACAGACCTGAACTAAATTATCTATCTTTGTATAATCTCCTATGGTAGTGTCTCTCCAGCTGCGCAATCAAATAATGGCACAGTTAGTCTTTTAATTTCAACTTGATTTATAAAATAATCATGGCATGCCCATGATAGATTCTTGAAGTCACCTCACCTGCCCCTGTCAATGCATGTATTTGCACCAATCTCCACATGATGTCCTATCAGTGCTTTCAGTATCTAAACATGGGAAAAGGGGACAATAAAGCAAAAAGAAAACATTATGAAGTTCCAAACTGAACCTAACACATGATGCAGATCACTGGGCATTATTAAAAGATAGGGAGTTGAAAGAAGAGAAAATTAAAATTCAAGGACAAAACAACACATTGATAAACAAGCAAGTTCTGGGTGATTAATTAATCCCCTTCTGCTGTGCATGTATATTGGAAATGTTAACACCTCAATGGCTATGAGATTTAGGCAGAAAGCAAAAACTGTCAAGATACCAAAAATCTCAATTTTCCTACACAGGAACATGGCTATAGTTGTGGTTTTTGATTAATGTGCCCCAATAGATTATCAGTGTTATAAAGTGCCAATTAATGATTATTATTAATGACAATCAACTAGATAATTCTATATATATAAGTTTTGGCAGCTGTATAGGTAAGCTCGATTCAAGATTTGTATATAAAAGAAGCCATCTAATATTTTTATTTTATATTTTAGGGAAAATTAGTCCTTCTAATTTCTTAGAACTGTAAGACCATTTTATTCAATACAAACAAGAGGAGAATTTTCTCTCAATATAACTCTCTTCTTCTTCCTCCCTTTTCTCTTCTTTCTTCTTTAGTTTTCTCACACATTCACAATAGAAGTTGATTCTTTATGAATAAGAGAGAGCATTTTGACATGATATCAGGACAATGCTTCTTCAATTTTATTAATTCAGATCTAAAAAGTGTTTAATTCATTAAATAGATCAAGAACATGGCAATAACTCAGAATTCTAAGAGTTCTGAAAATTCTTCTGTAAATCAGCAAGAGGACTCTTTAAGCCTGTCCTATATTCATCATTGAGTTGATCCAGGGATTGTTTCGGTCTCACAGCTGCTCACAGTGGTATATCATTAAACATGGAGTAGATCCATGGTGATGGACCTAACCACAAAGAATAAAAGTCATTTGTGAACGGAAGTATAAACAACCTTCAGATCCTGCACATTCACAGGATCTTAGCTGATCATCAACAGGAACAGTGTGCTAAACAGTTCTTAGTAGGACTCAATGACAGTTTTGTCATCTAGGAAGACAAATTCTGCTACAGGATCCACTCCCTCCAATTGAGAAGTATGGATATGGAAACGGATACAGGATACAATAAGGGTACAAGTCAATTTTAAAAAAAGAAGATATGGATATGATAAAAAAATATAAATTTTGTATATTTTTATTAGCTATATATATAAATATAACATCAACAACAAACCCAATTTAATATATAATTTAATATACAAAACATAACAAAATATAAATCATAAGATTTTACAATTTTAAGAGTTTCGACTACTCAACTCTAAATTTATTTTAATTATATATTTGAAGAAAAAATAATAAAATAATAAAACACGCCATTTGGAGTGCCTGACACGTATCTTGGAGTGTCCAAGAATTATGTGCATCCGATACATGACGGATACGGATGCGACACCCATTTTGAAGTGCCATACATCCTAGACCTCCAATCAGTAAGGTCTTTTCATTGTCTTTTCATGATATTAGAGCACCCCACCCACTCTTTGTCTTTCGAATAGTCATCCGGATGGAAAAGAAATCTCTCCATCGTTCAGACTCATGTCCAAACAACATGATCTAATTTGGTTTTTAAGTTAGTTGAGCTTCATATATTGAAAATTCTAAGTTTCATTTAACTTTAGATAACTAGACAAACCTCCCAAATGCTCCTCAGCCGCGTCCCCATCCTTCACCACCAAATCTTACCTCCTAAACAGTGAATTGAGATCGTCTAAGAGCTCCTAAGTGAATGTCGACCATCTTTGGGCAAAGAAACTCTTTGGAAAAACCATGGAAGATTTGAAATTTTGGATTAATGGTTGAGTTTTTGAAGAACCATTCCAGAAGAAGTTGGATTTGAGGTGGGTTCTTGCATCTATTGGTAGTTCTACCATCCTCTATGGAAAGATTTTTGTTGAAAATATTCAAACCATTTGGTGTCCTAAAAAACAAAAAAAAATTATCTAAAAATCTCTAAAAATCTCTAACACATTTTGCCCACCTTGTATTTCGTGAAATCTCTATAAATTTTATATATATCTATATATCCCAACAAATTTTTACAAATTCCAATACCTTTTTTTATAAATCCCAATATCTTTTTTACAAACCCTAATAACTTTTTCACAAATTCTAATAATTTTTCAACAAATTTCAAAAATTCTGACATAAATCCGTGGAAAATGACCAAAAAAACCGTTTCCATGATTTCTCTTTCCAACTTTTTTACGCAAAAGTTAAAAAATTCAACAAATTTCATAGAAATTCTAACATAAATCCTTGGGAATTGACCCAAAAAACCATTCTCATGGTTTATTTTTCCAACTTTTTTCATGCAAAAGTCAAAAAGTTCAACAATTTTCACAAAAATTCTAATATAAATCCATGGGAACGGGTTCAAAAAACTATTCTCATGATTTCTCTCTTCAATTTTTTACCACAAAGTTCCAAAAGTTACGCTATTCATCTCCAAAAAATGTGGTTTGGATTCGAAATACCAAACACCAAAAGTTATCCCACCAAATGTTATCCCAAACTACATTTTTTCTTGTTTTTTCTTGTTTTTTACCACTCCAAATGCTATCATTGTATAGTTTGAAGTGGTAGAGAACCTAGGGTTCTTGAAAATTGGAACTTCTTTGGTCATGACTAGGGCTTAGTTGTTTTGAACTTTTGGTTGTGCACAGGATAATCGGTGATGGCATTGATTTTGATATTGCATTTTGCTTGAACTTGAGACAATGCCAATCACCTGTTTGATAAAATTCCACACTGAAAGTGAGGGTGTGTGTGGGCTGAATTGAGGATTTGTTCACTGCTTGTTAACAACACCTTAGATCAAGATTCCAGTGAGAGATTATTCATGACTAGATGTAAGAATTGAATTAGTAGCATAAAGTGCAAGTGTTCTTCAGTACCTATATCATTTATGGTTGTTAAACAGAGATGCAACACAACGAACCCTTCAACCTATGTGTTAACATTATAAGACAACCCATTTCATTGTAAGTCCTCAAATATTCACACGTAAAAATAAGAATACCAAAGAACCACGATGATATAAAACAGTAACTTCCAATCATAAATATCACTAACTTGAGGCTTCTTCACCATTTCCCCATGCTCATCCAAGAAAAAACCAAACCCTGCAATGAAACAGCATAATTCCTAGTCATCTGATAAGGTCGTCAAACTTACAAAATTTAATAAGCATCAGCAGCATAAAAAATCCATAACAAACCACAGCTGAAAAAAAAATAAAAAAAATAATAAAATTGTAGCATTTACTATACTTGGAAATCTAAAATGTTTTCGTAGAAACAATTAATCAAGAACTCTCTGCTTTCATCAATTGTCATCAACAGGACAAAGAAATTTCAATGCGAACCAGTCATACCATCTTGACCGATGCAAACTCCACTGTGGATAACACATAAATCGCCTATCGTGCAATTTTCGAGTGCAACATTATACCTGAAAAAGCATAGTGCTTCAATCAAAATCAAAGAACAATAAACATGAGATGGTGGAATAAATTATTAAAGCACAACATTTTGGGTAATTAAGCACTACAAAACAATACAAATAAATGAATACAAATGTGCAAGTATGTATACATGCAGGCACAACTTATAGCTACAACCATGAATAACATGGAAAAGCTTAAAATCGCTAAGAGTATATGACTAAATGGGTGAACTGGTCTCCAATATATTGATGGCCAGCAACCTATCACATGGTAGTTTAAACTACTAGTCCACCAGAATTTCCTTCATTTTTCAGCCAGGGGATTGTCCACGCCTAGGCAAGTGTCTAAAAGGCTATTCAGAATGGTCAGTCTCATGATGGAATGTATCATGTAGCTGGAAGAAGATTATCCAAATTAAAGAAGTTGAGCATACCCTATTTTTGTTGATTGACCAATTGTAACTTCAGATCCAATAACAGCTCCTGATCCAATATGAGTATTTGCACCAATGACAGCATTTGGATGAACTACAGCACCAATTTCTATGTGTGCTGTTGTATCAATGCATGCGGACTCATGAAATGTTCCATCTCCATCATGCCATTTCTGAAATCCTTGGTGATCCCTCCCAGCATTATCCTCTAATCTTGAATTTAAAGAACATAAAAGTTGCCGGTTAAAACCACAACTCTAATTCCAACTCATTCATGGAAATATACAGAACATTTTTATGAAGCCCACACCAAAGACAGCATTCAAATGTTACAATGCGCGTTTAAAGTTCTATTGCACAAAATCATCACTTCACCACTAGTTAACTTAATCTAAACAAAAGAGGCATCAAACCGATGAATCAAAAAGGCAAATAAATCAGTAATGAATGGATCAAGATATTACAATGGAATGGAATTATTGAGGCAATTTGACAAACAGTTGCAGTGCAAAGATAAACCGGTCGGGTTCAATAGATATAGAACAAGGGGTTCAATGGATACGGAACAACTGTACCCAGATGGGTGACTTAACTCACCAGGTTTAAAAAAGACAGCCTCGGACCCGAATTTGTCAGCTGAGCACGCAGAGAAATGGCAACTACTAACACTTTGAATCCGCCATCTGGGTTCTCTGGTGAGCGAAGCATGAGTTTCTTCTGCAAAAACCTTTCTACAAAGGAGATGGCGAATATGGGTCGACAATACAACATTGGCTAATCGTCTAATATTGAATGCCATCTCTCACTGCCAAGTGCCAATTAAAGTCTGTTATCTTTATTATACTTCTGACCCTCCGGAATTATGGGAATCCTCGCAAGGAACACCAAGTTTAATTCATTTTCTTTGGTAATTCCAATCTAACTCGTACTTATATTTTCAGATCATCTGAAAATAGTAAAAAGTAGTCAAATTTGCAGAAAATGATGAAGTGACTAGTGGAAGTTTGCCAACAATGGGAATGAGCAACATCCCGGGTACTGAATTAATGTTTAATCTCCAATTAAATTTAAATTTTAAATAATAATTTTTAAAAATTATTTTTCATTAAATTATTTTATAAATTTTAACCATCACGCTGTTTTACTTTTATATCATTCACTAAATTAAACAAATATATAGTAATAATCATTCAAATTGTGTATATAATTATTTTTTATGATTTTCATTCATACATATAGTAATGTTAATTGTTCTTCTGTTAAGCGAGAAAACCCGCAGCTGCTATCCGAGGGTGCGCTCTGAGTGAAACTCGCACATATGGTCCTAACTGGCAAAAAATCACGGGAAAATAAACCAACCTAGGCAAACCCCAGCTGACCGGCTCAACAGAGAAGGCTAAGGGCAGTTCCCACATTGGAGAATCGAATTCATGACCACGGCCAACGGAGTCCTCTGCCACGACCAACTCGGCTACCCCGACGGGTATAATGTTAATTGTTCTTTGTTTGTGTTAACCTTGTTAATGGTTTTAACATTTTATGAAACTTTGATTTCTTGTTTTTGTTGTCCAATAATGAAAATGTGTTTGGTACTATAAAAATCGTTGAAAAATTTTAAAAATTTTTGAAAACTTTTATAATTTTTTAACATATTTTACATTTTTTGTATTTTGTAAAATTCAAAATAAATTTATTTATATCTATATATTTTAACAATTTTTTACAAAAAGCAATAATTTTTTTTTATAAATCTTAAAAACCTTTTCACGAATCCCAATAATATTCTAAAATACCAATAACTTTTTTCACAATTTCAAAAATTCTTTTACAAATTTCAATAACTTTTTACAGATTTTGATATAAAACTATTTTGACGAATTTAAAAAAAATGGTTCTGACAGATTTTTTTTACAAAAAATTAATATAAAAATCAAAAATTTTATTATTTTTTCCTAAAAGACGTAATTTAAGAGTTATGTATTAAATATTAAAAAATTATTTAAATTAAAATTTTTATTATTTCCCGTTATTTTCCATTACATGGGCGCTCCTAAACCTATACTAAATGTTCCTTGAAGCGGTCAAAATTAATAAATTGGCCTGGACCAGTTGGATGTGACGGGGGATTGAAAGCGTAAACAAAAGTCCAATTCCAACAATTTCTCGGCATCTTCCGTTTGTACCCTATGGTTAAAAAATAAAAATAAAATAATAATAATAAAATAAAGAAATTCCGCAAACTCCTTGCTATCAAACAATCCTGGGAAGTGGCACTTGCGACGCACCAACTTGTTGCTATCATTCTCACCGCAACCATTACCAACTTACCTTTCTTCTTCGTAATCCGTAAAGTAGGAAGAAGGCCATTAAAATCATTGAAAGGGTTGTGTGTGTGAAGCTTCCATCTAGACTGACGGATAAATCATAGAAACCGTAAAAACCGGCTACAAGCTTTCTAGAGTGGGTGGTGCTCTGGTGATTAGTTTCCGCGTGTAAACGGGTGATTTTTAGGGGCAGATGGAAGTATAGGTGGCTTGGGCAGTTTGACCTAATTTTTTTTTCTTATTCAAAAAATATTTTTGTAAAAAAATTTAATTCAAATGAAATTTTTATAACCTAATTCATTTTACTTTTAAATCATTTATTCAGTTTAAATTTTTGTAAATCAGTCATTTTGTCTCTAAATCTTTTATTCAACCTTGGTAAATCTCAAATCTTAGATTCCATCTTGATAGTTTTATTGTTTATTTGGTATATCAAGGTAGAGTGTTCTAAATTTGAACTTGCAAAAATATAATATATATATATATATGTAATAGCATGAATAAAATTGGTGATGTTGGACGACAATTGTTAGGAATTTTTAATGATGCCATGGTATTTACTTTATGTTTTTAGCTTACATATATCGAAATTTACTAAAGTTGCTTTTACAAAAATACTTGATAAACTTTAGTTTGATATGTCAATGGGCAAAAATGGATAAGAAATAAAATTTTGATTTTTTCTAAAGTTGATTATTCGGTTTGAGTTCCTACACTAACTTCCTATTTTTGATATTAAACTTATATGTAAAAATTGAATTAAATCTTGAACTTTTTATATATAAAACTAGATATATAAAAGCGTTTCATAAAACTTTCATAATTTTTAGAGTTAAAATTAATTTTATAAAAATGCACAAATTTGACTATTTGGTTTGTCTTCCTGCACTGGCATCGGTCCGATTTTTAATATAAAAGTTATACTTAAAATTTGAATTAATTCTTGATATTTGTACACATGAGATTAGACATATAAAATAGTTTCTCATCAAACTCTCATGAGTTTTAGAGTTCAAATAAATTTTATATATATTCAAAAATAGATGTTTTGTTGGATTCTAGACAAAAGTACCCTTTTGATTTTCTTAAAATTTATATTAATTGGTTACATGAATAAATTTTAAATTTTATTTTCTTAAACCTAGGCTTAAATCTAAGCACTTTGGGCTTTCGAATTAACTGAAAATTATTTATTTTTTATTTTAAGTGAATTTTCAAAGTTTATATCTAAAATTTATCTTTATTGGGACAACTTGACGTTAAATTCCCTTCTATCTATTTAGTCTATTTATTATTGAATATATTTGTATAGATTAAATTTCATTCATCTTGCAATGAGAACAATATTTGCGAAGGGGACAACAAGAAACTTAGGCTCTGGCTAAATATTATCCATAAAACTAAATTGTAAAGGTTGAAATACAATAAACCTATGTTAGGTAAATGTCTGTGAACGTACGTTATGTTGTAAAGATTAAGGGTAAATAACTATTAAGTTATATTATATTATCAATTTTTTATTTGGATTGAGTACTAAAATAGTGGGTTCTGTATCCTAAGGGTTGAAAATCCTGAAATCCATGAATTAGGTTGTTATTGTCCTATGGACCATTTACCCATGAAAGTGAGGCTAATTTGCCATAAATGGCTTTATTTTTCTATGATAAGCTCTCTAGTAGGTATTGTCACTATGCGGCAAACAGAATCCTACTGTGACAACTTGGTTTAGGGAAAGAGGCAACATGCTCAATCCATAGGTCCTACCAGTTTATCTGTCTTAGGTTATGTAATAAAATTAGTAGAGGAGTGAGTATTAAGCAATAGGTATTCACTACACAGTCAAACATATAGGGCCCGTTTGGCAACGCTATCGTTTTTCTGTTGTTATTTTTCTGTTGCCGTTTCCTGTTTTGTATTTTCTGTTGTCGTTTTTTTTTTTTCTGAAATGAAAAC
>JAVXUM010000030.1:8371513-8386324 GCA_035590655.1 Pouteria glomerata
ACAACCAACACCTTTCTTCACCCCCACAACCAAGATCATCACACCACATCAACTTTTGTAACTTAGAAGAGAAGAGAAGAAACAAAGAAAACATACAAGAAGTAGAAGTTCCCTACCTTAAGCCAAGCTGCAAGTTCTTAAAAATCACTTTAAGACTTCTTCAAGTCTTCCAACACCTCCAAAGAGTTCCAAGCTTGCTCAAAGCTCCAAGATGTTTTCTCCACTTCAACTCTTCTTCCTTCCTTCTTCTTCTTTCAATTTTTCTCAAACACTCAAGCTCTCACCAAGAAAGAAAAATGGCCGGTTCCTCTTTCTCTCTCTCTCTCACGATTTCTTTTCTTGTCAAGGTGTTTGGCCGAATGGCCCTTTGTTTCTCCTTCTTCCAATTTTCAGCCGAGCCCCTCTAGAAGCTCCCCACTCTCACCCAAACACTTGGCCCTCATTTGGTCTTCCTTTGTCTAAAATGCTTGGCCACAATTCATTCCATACTAATTAATCATGGCCCACCACCAAGTCTTGCATTGACCAAGTGAGAAGCAAAATCAAAATTGAAGACCTCACTAAGAGTTGGCCGAACCATACCCATCCCAAGTCTTCCAACTTCTCTTTACAACCTAATTAGCTAGTTGGAAACTAACCTAATTTAACTCATGAACCAATCATAATTCCCCCTTTGCTAGTTAGGCTAACAAGCCAATGATATATATATCCACACCAATGAATGGCCGGCCAAGCAACACACACCACAAATTTCTATTACATACACTAATATATGCATACCAAGTCTTCCACAATTAAACCATTGGGGTCCCACCACCAATCAATGCCTTGACCACTCTTAATACACAACAAAACAAGGCCAAGACAAAGCCAAGGATGGCTTGCCCGGCCATCCTTCCTTTCCCAATCATGTGTCAATATATATATATATAATAGCTTAGGTGGAAGTCAAAAGTTCAACCTTCCTTCTCATTGGTCCAATTTAGTCCAAATGAACATATTTGGTCAAAAACAATAGAAACCATGCCTTGGCCGGATGTTCCTTCTTCCATTTCATTCATATACACCTATTTTCATTTATTCACTAACCATGCACAAGCAAACCATACATATATTCAAACCATGCACTAAATCAAATATGAACATGCATGTCAAAACAAAGAAAACAACACCTAAACCAAACTATGCCATCTTTCCACCATTTGACCATTCTCATTCACTCTCAATTCATTTTATTCCACACTAAGACCATCCATGCACAAGACATCCCATTCTCCATACCAAATCATTCCATACATTCTCTTCTCAACCATTTCCAAGCAAAGACTCCAAATTGTCAAAAGTTCCAACACTTAGAAATATAAGGAACATGGCACCACGACACAAAAATTTTCACTTTCATCATCCCAATGAATTAAATTTAGTACCTTTCCATTCATACCAAGTAGGGGTATCACAGTGAGCACACGCCATCCGCGCTCACGTCCCTACAGATGTCATTGCAGGACCCACGCAGGATGACTAGGCGTGTCATGGAGTTAGGGGACTTTTTGACTTCCCAGAGTCTGGGCTAGATGATCTTTTGTATTTTTTTTTATGGATGTAAAGTTGTAACTCCATTTATTTTTAATTCATGTACAGTTGTAGGGACAAATTGTAAAGTAATGTAAATTTATTTTGGTTTTGGCAATGTAATGGCCTTAAGGCCAGTTTATGCATTATTAAGTGGATGATATCACTTTATTTCCTCGCACGCACTTATATTAATTATTATGGATATGTATGGCTCGCCTTGATGTGTGTTAGTATATAAAATATGGCTCCACTACATAAGTAGTTAGCAACAAGAGATTATGGACTTATATTAGAATGTCACAGGTTCTATCACAGATCTATAGATTAACATGCTTAGGCCTTTATATAGTAAGGGAGGGTCCATTGCATGACTATCGCGTTGCTCTAATGCTTTTAATCATATTCTTCATATTATGTGTGTTTCTCACTTACCCCTTGGGTCCCTAGATCTGGGGCGTGACATCACTAGCCCTTGAATAGTTTTATTACACTTACTTGTTTTGGTCTCAATGCACACAAGGCACTGCATTGACTCTCATGATTACATCGATGCATCTTACGAGTTGTTGTGATCCTAATGAGTGATTTTAGGCCCTCTTTTCTATTTTTGGAGCCTTAGTCCTTTCCTTTGACTAAATTACCTTCGAAGCCAATTCGAAGCTTATAAATTTGATTTTTTAGCTACATTTACGACCCTTAAGCCCCAGTTATGTATTTAAGCCAACTCTTGTATGCCGTGGAATGTGAAGTGCATCATTGTTTAATATAAATAGGTGCTATAATGTTGATGATTAAAATTGGAAAGAAATGTGCTAGGAATGAAGGGAAGTTCATTAAAAAGAAGAAGAAGAAGAAGAAGAAGAAGAAAGAAAGAAATAAAAAGAAAAAAATAAGTATGGGGCATAGTACATTTTAAGCATCATTTGCTTTTAGTCCCATGGACAAACAAAAAAAAAAAATATAATAGTTACAATTTAATAAAACTTCAAGATTGGCATTCAAGGTGTATAAAAAGAGGAGTTGGAATGAATTGACTTTTTATTGCACATTGATGATATCCCTAGACAGGTATTTTGAAATTCTCCATCCTTTATTGTCTAGCCAATTCTCAAAGGCTAAGCTACAACATAGTAAAAAACTAATAGACCATAGGGAAATGACACTCATGGGAGCATTGATCCATTTTATGTGGGTTATAGTAGTGTTTTCATTTAATAATGTATTGAGATATCCATTCATGGAGCTATACCACTTGTTATATTTTAATTCTTTCATTCATATCTTGATTTGGTTCATTGCATTTTTTTGTCTTTGTATTCTTACAAAAATCATGAGAGAAAACCTTTTTTAAGTGAGTTCATTTGTGAGTGGACAAGTCGTGAGATTTGAAGTCAGGACCACATCATTAGGTATGCTTGATGATTAAATTGATTGAATAATAAGAATTGGCATGCTTGAGTTCTAGTGGTTGATTTGAACTTGTTTAACATGCATTGGGGTGATATATGCAATTCTTGGATTGTGTAACTTGTTTGATATTGAAATTGGACCAAGAGTTACTTGATTGGACTATATCACTCATGAGATTAATTTAGATGTTTGTGGGTAATATCACCCCCACGAGGCTTTACTCGTCCATTTGGGGAAAGTTAGGAGTTTAAAACACTTATTATACATGCTAAGTGTTGTCGTGATTTATTAGGAATGTGGATTTGCTTTATTTGTTTTCTTCTCATAGTTAAATAATCTCTCATATTACCTTTTTTGTTTGTGATAAATAATCTCTCATATTACCCTTATTATTTGTGATCCTATTTTGACTTTTGCTTTTTTCCCTTGTACTTATTGTGACCATTGCTAAGGGCTATTAGTGGAGTCTTCCAATGCTACACAAGAAGAAAATAGATAGTTGGTCGATGGAATATTTAAGAGAAATTAATATCTTTTAAGTTTAACTTTAGTATCCTTGCACTTAATGTCCTGAAATATTTTTGCACGAAGAGGTGAGCTATTAAAGCTCAGTAATCAGAATCTTTTAGGTGCCTATATGTAGTGGTCATAATACTACATTGTATTGTGTGACCCAATATAGTAAATATAATTAGGTGGCATCATGCAACAAATAGTTGAATTGATCCCAATTGAACAATGTAAATTACACTTATAATAGTCCAATAAAGCCATCATTGTAACTACTATTTCACTTACACATCAAATTATTTAATGTTGTTGTTTTGTACCACAATGAAATCATTGTTGCAATGGTAGGATCTCATATTCAGATCTTTAAGGTATCAGGATCAAACCCCATAGCGACATAGATTTTTTGTAAATTTTTTTTCTACATCTTCATATAAAAAATAATCATCAAAAAAATTAAATATAATTAAATAATTTCAACACATCATTTCATACATAAGCAAAAAAAGTTGTCAGTCATAGTAAAATTTGATAAAGAGGTTTAATTTAAATCCTCGTAGGATAATCATATTTCTATCATCCTCTACCCTTAGCCTTAGGAATCAGTAACTTTATAACCTTAGCATCAAATGCATTTCAACATTGTTACTTACCCAAAAATCTAACCTTCGCAATCGACTACCTGACTGGCCAAGTTAGAAGGAAGCATCTCCCAAACAAAATACATAGGTTCCCATCTCTGCCTAGAAAGTCATTTCTACCTATCCATCACTTCATTGCCAAAGATAATTTAAGCACTGAGTGCTTTAAATTTATTTTCACCTTTTAACATTTCCAAGGGTATCTTGTAAGGAAATAAGACTTTTTTGATAAAAATTGGCAATGTTCCCAGGTGATGAATCCTAAGTGAGATTATTCAGTCGTATTTATTAAAATTTTAAATATTTCATCTCAATCCATAATTTAATCATAATTCTCAATGAATCAAAGATTTAACATAGCCACAGATATTGTCATTACAAGGATAGGTACTACACGTAAATTAACAAGTAGTAATTAGCTAGAATAATTTAAGATTGGAATTATATTTAAGCTAATTCTTTTGACAAGTTTGTTGGACTGACTTTGGTAAGAATAAAAAGATTTATAATAAAATATTAATAAAGCCAAGTTCAGTGGCTCAGTAGGAGGTGATCCTAATTAATCGCAATCTGAAGTCGTGAGTTGAAACCTCATTGGCTTCGTTCTTGATTTTTGTTTTTTTCTTTTGATTTTATTATTTTATAGAATATAAAAATAATAAATAATTCTTTAGGCTTACGTTTAATCTTAGACAAATTTCTAAGTTTATTTCATTCTATTTTAGGTAACAAAATGAATAAATTAAATAATTAAATCCATGTGAGATTACAAAACTAATACATTCTCAATTTCATTTTAATTTGGTAGGTAGTTAACATTAACTACAATAATAATTTAGATTATTTCTAATTATTATATCATTTATAACTAAACCCTTATTATTTGGAATTGGATTTCGATTTCAAGACGTTCATAAATGTCTATGGGATTATTCCAACATTTAAGATAACTTTTTAATATTTAAATAAATTTCATTAGAATGACCAAGTTATGAAAATCTAGTTTTAAAACAAATAGAGTTACATAACTTGTTAGGTTGACAAAACAATACCTAAAATCAATTAAGAAAAATCAAGTTTATTTAAAGAAAACCAAGTGAGGGAAAAACAAGTCTTATTTTTCATTTAAGCATTTTATCAAACACCTAATTTGCTTAGCTATTTTAGTTTCAATAAGTCTCCCAACCATAAATAATAAAACTAATTATCAAAGTTAGTTATTATAAATATTAGCGTTAAAATAATATCCAATTAAAATAATTTTATACCAATTGGAAGTTAAGTAAGATTAACTTAATAGTTCACTTATGCATTTCTTCAAATGATTGATGTGTTGTAATAGATTAGACTTTGTAAACAACAGTAAGTATGAATAAAACTCGTTAACATATCTATAACTAACAAAAGGATAATTGGGATTTAAATAAATTTCTAGATATATATAAAAAGAAAATGAACAAGTGTCAATTTAAATGTTAAACAACGATAACAGTTTAAAAGAAAATTCATATAAAATAGAGCAGAACTCCGATATTTGTAAACTTTATATTTCTCGAAACTAGACTTTAAGGCCTCAAACTTTCATGTTTTTACACATTGTAAAAGTCTAAATATTCAAAAACAGACTTGAATTTAGTTTGTTTAGAAGACTCGCTTTGACGTGTGTTCAATATTTTGGGCATAACTTTTGACTCACCAATCGGATTGATGCAAATCATTTTGGGTTGAAAGAAAACTTAAGGGGATACAACATTTATGCTTTATTCAAGCCTAGACACACCATCTTGAGGGTTAAAATTACCTCAGATATTAGAAATAGTAAGTTGTCAACTCGGCGTGGTAACAGGTTAAAATTTTAACTTCCTTGCGCCCAGGTTGTGAGCTATTCTGCTTTTTCTTTTTTCTATTAGGACGTCTAGCTCCTCATTTTTTTTTTCTTTTTTTTTTGGGCTATATGCTCTATTTTGTATTCCAACCAATTCTATTCACTATTGGGTGTTCTTGAGTCCATATATTATCATTATAAATGTATATAAACACCCACTAACCAAGCATACATACTCAAACATGTAAATATAAATTAAATTTCACAAATAATGAAGATAATTAATTACAAATTTTAACACAATCAAGTTCATGCTTCAAACTCGAAAAATAATTCAACTTCAAATGAATCCTATGCATGTTCAATCTAATTCAAATTTAAGACATGAAACACATCTATGGGATTGATCATCCTATTTTAATGAAGAATTTGGTGACCAAGTCCAAGAAGAAGAAGAAATTGAGCTCCGAAAATATCCAAACCGAAAAGCTTTAAGCTTTTCTTTCTCTTTTTCTTCTTCCCCAAACACTATTAACTCCCCAGCCAATACTTGCGGTTTTTGGAGAGCACTTAAGCCTTATAACTCTTTAGATGTCTAGGGATTATTTTAATTAATAAAGGAATCATTTATCGGTAGCCATAGAAGTGTAGAGGAAGTGTCGATGGAGAAGACAACCCCCACTTCCCATGCTTCAACGCCTCCAAAACAGGATCAAGAATGCACAATGGTATTATGATCAAAAAATATTGCTTCATTTCACTATTTAATCAAATAATTCGAAAGAAGTATGAAATGATGGATGGAAGAAGACAATGATTTGCAAAAAATTGCTAGAGAGTCATTATTCATGAGTCAACTTGATGTGTGATTAGGTGAGTTGAGAGTGAGTTAAAAGATGGGTTGATCCATGGATTAATGGGTTTTGGGCTGCTCCCAATGGGTAAATGGGTTATGGATTGCTTGGATGAAAAGTCTAGAAATTTCATGTTAAACTCTTACATAAAGTGAGATTAAATCTTGAAATGCTTCCAACATTCCAAAAATTTTCAAATCATTAATTTTTTGAATTTTCACTTTCACAATCATGATCATCGCATGTAAATAAATTATTTAAAGAGAAACAAAATTTAGGTATTACATGTGTTGCAAAATCACAAACAATAAATTGAGCTTCTAAACTGATATCTAAACATATAAATTCCATGTCCCAATCTTATTGTTATATCACCATGCTTTACTGTGAAAGTAAACATTGCAAAAAGATGTGTAAAGACACCTCTTGTGTGCTTTTTCTTAGAAGATAATATTTTGTTTATAGAAGCCAAGTCCTCATAACACAATTAAGAAATATTTTAGTTGAGATAAAAATACTCTAATCTTCTATTAAATATAATTACCATATTTTTTTATTTATCTAAATAACCTAAAATCACACAAAAGGGAATAATAAAAAATGAAGAAGATAGTTAAAAATGCATAGAACTCCTTTAGTTTTATTTTTCATAAACCTACTGTAGTGGAGAAAGATTTTCCTCTACATAATGCCATATTTTTTTATTTCTTTATTTAACTAAAAAAATCTAGCAATAAAATGTGAGAGAAAAGAAGGAAATCTACAACAAAGCCAAATTGCACCATAACATTATGATTAATAACTTTTGTATCATGGGCTGCAATGTTAGAAACAATAAATAAGCTTCAAAATTGATATCTAAACATTTTATTTCCATATCCTAATCTTTTTATATAACTAAGATTCATTGTGAAAATACAAATTGTAAAGAGATGTATGGAGACATTTTTTCCAACTAATACACATCAATAAACATGGGAAAACAAAAAACTCTAATAGCATCTTGGTTAATGTCTTTAATTTAGAAAATGAAAATTCTAAACCTAATTTAAAACATGATAAACACAAAATAAATGGGTAAAACATAGCAAAAAAAGAAATAATAAAAAAATCATAATGCAAACTAGCACAACGTGACTCTGAGATGCTTGCTAGGTTTGGTCCCAATTCACACATTGAAAATGGGCAATATGAGACACAATGTAATGACCTTATAACTTAAGGCTTGTTCTACATCGAAAGTAGACACTAGGAGACACAACATAATAGCCTTATAAATTAAGGCCTTTTAGCTTGGTTTTATTCATCCAAGCATTTATAAGTTTTTATAAGCATTTGTTAGTTTGGTGATAGTAGATTAGTTTCAGCACCCAAGGATGTAAGTAAATTTATCAAACCTTGTTAAATTTTGTGTTTGCTTTTTTCTTTACATTAGTTTCTTTATTTTGTGCCATTATTTCCATTTGTTATTTTGTTTCCTATTGTGTGGTATTATTTTGGGTGTCTTATTGTGTGGGTTAAACACCTGCTTTTACAGTAATTGGTATTAAAGCCAAGATTGTTGAATTAGTATTTTATGCGTTTGTGCATGTTTGGAAAAGTTTTGTCTAAGGAGGTTTAATTTTAAGTGAAGTCATTATGACCTCTCCGATTTTTCCTGAGAGCTTTCCTGGTGTACTTCTACAAAATTTGAGGTTCAACTTTGGCGTGTGAAATTGTTAGAAAAATGGTAAAAGTTTCTTCATTTACACCAGCTAAGGTTACTTTGACTAATGCAAAGTATGAAGTTGAAAAGTTTAATAACCACAACAATTTTGGCATGTGGCAATGTGAGGTGTTGGATCTTTTTTTATTAATAAGAGTTAGATGTTGCTTTAGAAGAAAAGAAACCAGAAAAGATGAATGATAAAAAAATGGGAGAGGTTCAATCACCAATTAATCTTGTCTAAGTAGGAAACAAAAGTATCATTTCATGAAATAGACGTCTATAAGCAAGATGTGGTATGAGTTGGAGAATAAGTTTATGAAAAAAAATTATGAAAATAGATTCTACTTAAAGAAAAAATTGCTCCACTTTTGGTCTCAACCAGGTACCTCTAGCAATGATCATATTGCTGCTTTTACTAAATCAATAGCAGATTTATTAAATTTGGATAAGACTATTGAAGATGAGAATCAAGCTTTGTTACTATTAGCTTCCCTTCCTAAAAAATATGATCACCTTATCACTACCCTCCTATGTGGTAACGATAAGGTAACATGATGAAGTGTATAGTTTTTTACATAACATTAAAATTAGGAAGAAATATTAAAAAAAGCATAGGAACAATACAAGAGAGGTATATGCTATTAAAGGGCAATCTCAGAGTCATAAGTCTAATTAGAGGGGCTAATCCCAATCAAAAGACAAACTTAGCAAAGATGGATGTGTCTATTATCATAAGAAATGGCATTGGAAGAAAGATTGTCCAAAGCCGAACAAGAAAGACAAGGGTAAAGTAGATTCTGATGCATGTATAGCCAAGTGTGGAGATGATAACTCTAATTTTGCATTGGTTGATCTACTTTCAATTTCTTATTCTAATGAGTGGATTTTGGATTCTAGATGCACTTATCATATGTGTCCTCATAAGGAGTAGTTCCTCAATTTTGAAGAATTTGGTGGAGTTGTTTTCATGGGCAATAGTAGTTCTTGTATGACAATCGGGATAACTTCAATCCATTTTAAGAATAATGATGCTTTAACCAAAATTTTGACAGATGTTCGATGCATACTGGGTTTATAAAAAATCTCATCTCTTCGAGAGCCTTAAAAGCAAAACATTTTGCTATGTCTATCTGAGATGGAGTTCTCACAGTTATTTTAGGTACACT
This sequence comes from Pouteria glomerata, assembly GCA_035590655.1. Lineage (NCBI taxonomy): Eukaryota > Viridiplantae > Streptophyta > Magnoliopsida > Ericales > Sapotaceae > Pouteria > Pouteria glomerata. The sequence goes on from JAVXUM010000030.1 coordinate 8,381,203, forward strand.
AGTGGTGACGAAAGGTACAAGGAAGAATAACTTGTACTACCTTTAAGGTAGTATAGTTACTGGATCAGTAGTTGTAGTCTCTAAGAAAAATGTAGATGCAGAAGCAACTATGTTGTGGCATATGTGATCTGGTTATGCAGGTGTACGAGCTTTGTATAATTTGGTAAAATAGGGCTTATTAAAAGGCGTAAAAACTGTAAATTAGATTTTTATGAGCACTGTGTCACAGGAAAGCAAATAAGAGTAAAGTTTGGCCCTGCTATCCACATTACTGAAGGTATTTTGGATTATGTTCACTCTAATATTTGGGAACCTTCTAGAATGGCATCATTGGGAGCTAGGCATTACTTCGTTACATTTGTTTATGATTATTCTAGAAGAGTTTGGGTATATCTGATAAAGGCTAAAGATAAAGTGTTGAAAGTTTTCCTTAAGTGGAAAAAATGATTGAGATTCATATAGGCAGAAAGATAAAGAAACTTAGAATAAATAACGATGGTGAGTATAAATTTCATCAATTTCTTAAAGTCTGTCAATATGAGGGTATTATTGATTGTACATCATTTGTGTCATAATATCATGAGTATATGAATGTTTGATAGTGTTTTATCTTCATAAGTTTTTGATTTTATCATGATATTTACACACTTGTTGGATTGTATGGGTTTGGACACCCTGATTGTATTTACACCGTAACTTCTTGCTCCGACCTTCGATTGGCATGATTTTTTTGATTTGGAAAGAGGACTTAAAGGCTAACAACTTTCGTGTTTTAGTCGAAGCCTAAATCCTTCGTCTTCAAGGTTGAAATCACGTTGGAAGTTCAGAACAAGAAGCTGTCTAAGATGATATAGCTGAGGAATAGTACCTCGGGCGCCCCAACTGGCTCGGGTGCCCCAACATAGATCAGTTGGGCACCCCAGAGAGTACATTTTTGGAGCTTGGCTTGGGTATTTGATCGAACACATGGAGGGTATCAACTTCGGGCGCCCCACGCAACTTCAGGCGCCCCAACCTTTGTCAGTTGGGCGCCCCCAGAGGCATGCATTTGAGTAGAATCGGTCAGGACTTCAAACACTTGGTGAAAAGTGCCTTGGGCACCCTACACATAGTCTCGGGTGCCCCAAGTTGGTGACCTTTAGTTTTCCTCATTCCTGTGAAAAGATAACTTTACCCCTACTTGTGTACATCTATAAATACCTACCTTTGACAAATTTTAAGGACGTTTTTTTTATCTTGCTCAACTTAGACTAGGGAGAGTTCTAGTTATTTTCTTCTAGGGTTTGTAACCTTGATTCGTGTAAGTGTATTTCATCCCGTGGATTTTAATTTAATTTTCATTTATGTGTTTCATTTTCATTTTCTAGTAATTATTCTCTTATGTTCTATTGTGAAATGTTTATTTTTTGTTTGTCACTAGCAATGTTAGGCCAAACCACCTCTTGGCTTCGAACCCTTGAAGGTGGTGATGTTAGCTATAGAATCTTGAACTCATTTGAATATGATTTTCAAATAAGACTTAAGGTTTGGCATACATGGAATTTTCACATTAGTTGGTTACCGTTGTTTATGGAAACCCTTTTACCTGTGATAAAATCAATGTTGGATCTTTTAGAAGTAATTTTTAAAGAACCAATGCTTTGGTTCAATGTCTTGGTAAAACATGAAACCCATTTTTTGTAAATAAAACCTAAACCAAGTTGTTTTAGAAATCGAGCTACTTGTGACACAACCTTCATGAGGATTCCGAGTCCAATTGTATGTTTCAATGTCCTTGTGTGTTCAAACGGAAACTGTTTGAACAAATGCTTGGCTATTGTGACTTCCATTGTATGCCTATGAGTTCGGGTAGTTCTATGCCGCATCACCACTGGATTGGTGAGGAGTCAAGATTTTAAAAATCATTTTCAAAGTTTTATTTATATTGTCGATATTTTTTCGCGTCATTTTCTTTGAACTGAAAACAAAGTAAGAACAAAAAGAACTTGTGTTTTTCATTTAATCATTGGCAAGCATTTTCCTAAAAAAAAAAATTGAGTTTTAAAGAGGAAAAGACCAAACTCTTGATTTTTAATCAAGTAGGCTCCCTGAGGAATTGACTTGGGACTCACCTTGGTTCCACTATAACTAACCTCTTATACTTGAGAGTAATCTCCACACAAAAGAGAGAGAGTCAAGTTTTTGGTGCCGTTGCCGGGAATCAATGGTTTGGTAGTGATGGAATCGAAAGTTCGTGGCGAGACATGCTTGTTTCCATCATCTACACAATTTCATTTGGACTTCTAGGTAACATTGTTCTATTTTTTTTTTTTTTTTTTGTAAAGTTTGTTTTTTTTTATGTTTTCTACTTTTGTATAGAATTTTCTAGGAATTTGGGAGTTTTGAGTTTGTTGCATGATCTTGAGGTCGGGTAAAGTAACGCTAGTTGATTTGGGCCATAAAAATCTTCTTTACATTCCTGACCCCTTAGATACATTATCCTCAGTTTCACTCACTAATTCCCATTCATCTGAATCAATGGCTGATGGAGATGAAAGTGTTCATGGGGATGATGGACCCCCAGTTCTTACGAGGCTTAGAGACCAACTCAACCCTATTAAGTAAACCATACATTCCTGCATGGTCTTGTCTTTGAATAGGGGAAATTTCACTCTAAGACCAGGCATTATCCAGATCTTACCCATATTTCATGGCATTGAATTTGAGAACCCTTACAACCACTTGAGGGAGTTTGAGGAAGTAACTAACACATGCGTAGACCCAAATGCCAATGAGGATGTTGTCTGACTCCAACTCTTCCCTTTCTCATTTAAGGACAAGGCCAAGTTTTGGCTTAATTCCCTTTGCCCTCGTTCCATTGGAACTTGGCGTGAAATTCAGACTGAGTTTTTAAAGAAATACTTCCCAACCCAAAAGACTAAGCATTTTAGGCGGAAAATCACCACTTTTTCATGCAAACCCAATGAAAATTTTTGTCGAGCATGGGAAAGATTTAAGGATCTTTTGATGACCTGTCCTCACCACGATTTTGAACTGTGGAGACTGGTGAGTATCTTTCACGAGTCTTTGATTCCCAGTCTGAAACAACTTGTCTCTACCATGTGTAATGGTACATTATTTGACAAGACTGCGGAGGATGCCATGAACTTCTTTGACATGGTAGTAGAGGACTCGAATGATTGGGAAATTGGCCCACCTTCTTCTTCTGAACATAGGCACCCTATACCAAGTGGCCAACTTACATTGAGTGAGAGTGATGATTTGCGGGCTAGGTTAGCCGCAATGCAACATAAGCTAGAGTCTCTTGAGCTTAAGAACAAGAAAAAATTTGTTGAGGCAAAGGTGATTTGTGTAGCGTGTGACCAAGCTGGGCATGATGCCAACTCGTGCCCCGAATTACCCTTACTTAGTGAGATTGCCTATGGCCAAGCCTATGTCAATAATCCCCAACCCCAAAACTGTCCATTTTAGAATAGGGGACAAGGAGTGAATGTTCCTTACCAAAGGGGAAACCAATCTTTTAATGCTCAACCTCAAGGGTAGAGAAATCCACCCAGGTTTCCATGGAAGAATGACAACCGATTTCAACCACCCTCACTTCCTCAATACCAACAGCCCAATCCTGTTGCATACCAACCTGTTTAAAAGAGACCTCTTGAGGATACTCTTAATTAATTTATGCATTAGTAGTTGAACATCAACAATCAAGTGACTCGAGCCTTAGATGACATTAGAGGGCAAGTGACTAAATGACACAGGTTATGAGTACCACTCAAAGTGGCAAACTCCCTGCACAAACCTTTCCAAATCCAAAAGGCCAAGTGAACTTAACTAAGTCATCATCTTCAGGTACTACTTCACATGAGCAGGTCCAAGTAGTCACCACTTTGAGAAGTGGTAAGGTCATTCAAAAACTCTCATTGATCTTAGAGTCACTGAACCTGGGGATAAGTTAGAGTCACAAGGGGGTAAAGAGAAAGAAAAAGATAGAGTTGAAAAGGAGAAAGAGTTGAAAAAGTGAGGAGTGAAAAAAGAGAAAGAACAAGAGGAGGAACCAAATTTGGGGACTTTGGGTAGACAGTTAGACCAACTCGTGGAACACATACCTAAGCCACCTGATTGTACCATAAAAAGTACAATCATTAACTTTAATTTAAGGATCAATAGGAAGAATTAGGTGCTAAAAAAAGAGAAAAAAGAATTATTATGTGTTAATGTGGAATTTGTTCACTTGTAGATATTTTGGAGTGAAAAGAGCAGAAATTGGGCTTAAAAGGCAGAAAATCAGAAACCTGTTCGAATGAGGGTTCAAACCACAGAGGGTTAATTGCAGCTGAAACTGAAAAAAAAAAAAAAATTCTAAGTCCAGAAAAGTTGGTTCGAGCACTGGTTCGAACAATGGTTTGTTCGAACGTTTGATCAATCAACAGAGACCACTGCAAGTGAGAGCTTGAAGAAATGACTAAGTTCAGAAAAAGAAGTGCAAAATGCTGGTTCGAACCACACCTTGTTCAAACACTTGTTCGATCAACAGAAGCTGAAACGAAGTGAAGCTAGAAGAAGAGTCAGAAAAAGCTAAGTGTTGAGAAGTTGGTTCGAACATGTGTTCGAGCTATGCTCTGTTCGAACCATGGTTAGATCAACAGAAGCTTTGTAGAGTTCAAATTGAAGAAAAATCCCAAGTCCACAAAGTTTGTTCGAACATTGGTTCGAACCAAGTCTCTGTTCGAACGTTTGTTCGAACCAATCTGTATATTCTGAAATTTGTAATTCAATTTGATTGGCAAGGGTAGTTCGGTACATCAATTTTATCATGTCTATAAACAACAATGAGATCGACTGAGAGCAGTTTTTACCTTACATTCATTTCTGTTAGTTTAGTTTCAGTTTAAAGAGAGAAAATTTAGAGAGAGAAAGTAGATCTAGTTCAGTTTTTGTTGAATTTACTTCACAAAATGGTAAGAATCTATGTTTATTCATTGATATCTTCTTTTCGTATAAGTGAGTAGTTCATTCTCTTGGATTCAATATAAGTTTTGTGGAGGAATTGTATATATACTTCCAGATTTTGATCTTAATGTCAGATTTTCTGATTTTATTTGAATATTCTGTATTTGAATTG
>JAVXUM010000030.1:8498548-8516731 GCA_035590655.1 Pouteria glomerata
TGTAAGTGATCCAAAGGCAATTAGCTTGGTCAAATTTGGTCCCCAACACCTTGCATGGCCGGCTCCACTACCTTTCCGAATTTCCTTTACATAATTTACGTTAAACACTTGCACTCCATGAGATCACCATCTAGCCGGCCACCTCTTGGCTTTCACATGCACCTCCTACTACCACCATACACAAGCAATTTCATGCACTTTAACCCCCAACACTTAGAACAACATGACTAGCATAACCTTTCGTTGCATTAACAAAGCTCGAATCTCATTTTCACAAGAAAGACATTAAGGATTTTCATTCACACCAAAGGTGCGGGTATCACAGAAGCCTTTAGTTAAAGGGAAAAAATTCACGTTGGTTTAGTAATAAGTAAGTCATTTGCAATAAATTTTTTTTTTATTACATTTTTTTATCTAAACAAATAACTTTTACTTAAACAGTGGCAAAATTTTCAATTTCCTTTTTGTTTTTTTAATGAATGCAATTAATAAGCTTAAAAGTTATAGTTTTTAAAAACACAATCCATTTTGGTGAAAAAAAAATCATTAAGAAAACCTACAAAAAGTTCAATTTTTTTTTTTTTTTAGCGAAACAACGCTTTAGCTCAAGATGTAATGCCCTTCTTACATAAATTCATTAGTTTTTAAGACACAGAACACATGCCATGGATTCAAATTAATGAGCATCTAGTTTCCAACATATAACCCTGCAGAATTCAACCATAAGGCTAAGGCATGAATGCATGTTTCTTTAATTGTAGGAAGTTGAGAAGATCATACAACCACTCTACAAGGAGATGAGGGACTTAGAAAAACACCTTGGATTTTGTTTACCAAGGAACATAAATTTGTAATAGCATTTGTAAATATCAAACATATTTTCTATTTTTTTTTATAGGATAATAAGTAAAAAAGTTAAAAAATGACACCTTTACAATTGTTTTTTTTTTCCTTTGCAGTAGCTGTATTAGCTTTACTAGTGAAATTTAAAAAAATTAAAATTAAAATTATGAATGAAGTAACACTTTTGAATTTTTTAAATATAATTACTTTTAAGTGTAATAGATAAAATTGAAGGATAAAAAAAAGTATATATATATTTTAATTTCAAGTTTTTTTATTTGTTTAGAACTTCATTTTGCATGTTATCAACTCCTTGGAGGAAAGAAATGTTTCATTATTATTTCTTATTTATTTTCATTACTTTTTTGGGGGTAGGTGGCAAAGAAAAAATATTCATACATGTGTTTTTCGAGGATGCACCCATGAATTTTAGCAGAAAAATATTCATACAATGTGCTTCATTTCTTTTTATTTTTATTTTTATTGTAAAGGTATAAAAAGTCATTTTATAGACTTTATCCCTTGTCTTATACCTTTTTCTTTTATATATACCAAACACAATATCACTTATCCCCTATCACATCATAGTATTACTTATCCTCCATTTATCACATTACAGTATTACTTATCCCCCATTTTTTATGCCGGCAAACAAACATAGCCTTTGAGTTTACTAGATAACCTATGAAGTATCCATTTACTATCCTTGGGTCCAATTTCTTTAATTGATAATTGTAAACCCTCATCTCGACTGGATAACCCCATACATGTAAATGCCTTAAAAAGGTGTTTTGGGAACAGCCCAAATAGAACCCTAATTAAGATATACACGAAAGTATTTCAGGCTTGACTCTACAAGTAGAAAAGAAGAGTAGAATTATTGATCATGCTTTTTACCATGTTTGTAAGTGTACGGTTCCTCCTTTCAGCCATACCATTTTATTAAGGTGTGCCAGGCATTGTATATTGTGCAATAATGCCTTTTTTATGTGAGGAACTTGGCAACTAGACTTAGTATTTGACCATTTTCTGTGTGCCTCCCATAATATTTCCCAACCCTATTTGATCTTACAATTTTTATTTTTCTTTTCTTTTGTTTCTCTACCTCTACCATATAGGCTTCAAAGGCATGTAGTGCCTCTGCCTTATCAAAAAAAAGGTAAAGGTGCATTCCTAGTATGGTCGTCAATAAATGTGATAAAATATTTTTGACCATTTAGACAAGGTGGAGTAAATGGCCCACAGATGTCAATGTCTATAATCTTTAAAATTTTAGAGCTCATTTTGGCATCATTTGTGGTATTGTTAATTTGCTTTCCCTTAATGCAGTCTATGTAAGTACCAAAGTTAGCAAAATCAAGAGTCTGTAAGGCTCCTTCATTCACGAGCCTTTTAATTCTTCTAAATGGAGATATGTCCGAATCTTTTATGCCATAACTTAGAGGAATTCTTTTTAATGATGCCATGCTTAATGCCAATATTATCACCATGCAAAGTTAACAAATTATTTTCAAAAGAAGAATCTAAATCAAATTTATATAAGTTATCTACCAAACTAATAGTACCAACTAGGATATCATTATTAAAGGAAAAAAAAAACACTAAAACTAGAGTTTTCAAAAATAAATTTAAATCCTTTAGGCATCAGCCTTGAAATAGAAACTAAATCCATACAAAACGATGGAATAAAAAAAGTGTTTTTAAGATCCAAATGAAAAACTGAATTTGAAAATAAGCCTAAAGTTTCCCACAACTTCCACCTATGAATGCATCTGATTTTCTGAATAGACGCACTATTCACTTTTCTTCAAAATCCTTAGGCTGAGACAACCTTGCATGATATTGGCAATGTGAATTGTACTACTAGAATAATCCACCATGTATTATTTGGAGCATCAACAAAATGAGATTCGTGACACACAAAGTAGAAAAAATTACATTTCTTTTCGAGCCACTTCTTGCATTGAGGGCAATCTTTTTTCATGTGTCCCTTTTTACTTACATAAGAAGCATCCATCCTTGTTACCATATTGCTTAATTGGCTTCTTTCAATTCGCCTTCTTTTTAGGAGCCTCTTTGCTCTTCTTAGTATTTCCCTTAACATGAGTTTCAAGATGAGTAATATCTAGTTTGTCGTGTTTCAATCTCTCTTCCTGTTGAACACACAAAGTCAAGAGTTCATTCATGCATCATTTTTTTTTTTTTTTTGCGTTATTTGATATTTTGAATGGTCTATACTCTAGAGGAAGAGAATTGAGAATGAAGTTAACTAAGAATGACTCTGAAATCTCTATCTCCAATAACTTTAATCGAGTAGCAATGTCCCTCATCTCCATGATATGCTCACACACACTTTTGAATTTGTCGTACTTCATACCCAAAATTTCCTTCATTAGGGTACTAAATAGTGCTTTATTAGAACTTGCAAATTGCTCCTTAATAACTTTCATGAAGTCCATTACCTTATTGCATTTACGAATTGACCCTTGAATGCTTATAATGATATGAGACTTAATAAGCATTAAGCTCAAGCGATTAGATTGCTCCCAATGTTCATACATAGCCATGTCATTTAGCATGCTTAATTCCATAAGAACGGTTGGTTCGTCCACATGAAGCACCAAGTCGATGTCCATGCACCCCCAATGTTAAAATGACTTTGTCTTTCCAGTCAAAAAAATTATCACCACACAAGAAATGAATACAAGATAAATCATTGTAAGTAGAAACAATCGCATAACCAAGAACACATGCGTTATTTCTATGAAATATTAATTTTAATTTGAATGAATCAATATCAAATTTAGTAGCAAAATTTTAAACCTTTCTATGGGTAGAGGTCACAGCTTGCATTAAATTTGCTATTACTTTAATAATAAGACTAACAAATTTTAAAATATTAAAAAAAAAAGAACCCAAACCTATGGGCATAGGGCGTCCAATCCTCACAGTACTCAAATTTACTATCATATTCTAATTAAATAATATGAATTAATTACCTTTCTATGGGGCTGAGTAATTACACATAAAAATTTAATTACAATACGACAATGCCAAATTTTTATTTTTCTTTATGTAATTAAAATAAATATTAATCACTAATAAATTATGACTTGAGATGCTATGGCTACTTATAAGTCATTATGATATTTTTATGTGGTACTAGAAAAATGCTCGTGCATTACACATGTATGTTTATTCTTTTATATATCTAAATGTTTGACAATATAAAATCTTGTCGAGCGTGCTCACCAAATCCACAGGAAATGAGTAAAAATAAGCCTGCAAGACAATTCAAGTTAGAAGAATTGGTTAACGAGGGTCCCTGACCACAATCCCTCTGATACTTAAGTCAATACAGGCTTTGAAGTATTAGAGAGGAAAAGATTGCGAGTTTGTGAATGATAGTGACCATACCTGAATTGAAAGCTAAGTGTTGTATTTATAGTATGAAAAATGTCAATAAAAATAATGTTATTTTAGCCTAGAGAAATCATTTCTTTCCCGATTTGGCTGCCTCGCTCATGTGCGAATTGCTTCACATTTGATGCCCATCACATAGCATTTAATGTGAGTAAGGCGTGACCTTGCTTTAGTTAAATTATTTGGACATTAGGTACACTTTTATGTCACATCAGCCTGCAACCTGTATGATTAGGAACTGACTAAACAAGAACATTCGGTCTTGATCAACCTAAATTGTTATAAATGAACTAAACTTGTTACTTCGTGTCCTGTTCATTTGTGGAGCCCAATTTTAGTGGTCGAGGATGTATGATAACTAATGTGTCCTTACTTGGCAAACCTTGCTTAGAAGTCACCACGTGTCCTAAAGTTTTTCATTCCAACATTATGCCCCAACTCTACTTGGGTGAGTTTTCGCCTGAGCAGAGTGATAAAAACAAAACACCATATCTTATTATACTCAGAAAATCTCTTCGTGTTCTTCAGCCGTTTCGACTATTGAGGTGTAGCTCTCTGATTGGGGACATGCAAGTGGCTATCTTATTCTGACATGTGCGAATGGGTTATAACTTCTCGAAACCCTAAAAATCGGTAGTAGTCACATATTAACATCACTTCAACCCTAAGCATTAAATGCTAATTTCACCATTTCCCCTCTTTTCTCATCTTCTTGCAGGTATACATTTATATCTCGGGTGACCTCTATTACCAAAACTTTCTACCGTTTCAAAAACTCTGATACCCTATTGCGCTTCTGATCTTTTTCTCTCTCAGTATTTCTTCTACCTAGCCCTAAATCCTTGCTTGGTGAGTACTTTTTCTTCATTGCCTTTTACTTCGTATTCTTAATCTTTCGTTGCATCCAAGAGAATAGGTAGACTCGTAGACGAGATCAGGAGGGAAACGATAGAAAGTTTCAAGTAACGGTTCAACATTCTGGTATATGTGAATATTAGATTAGCTAAAGAAATAGAGCATGAAGTAGGTGTCTTCCCTCTTATTGCCATAACAGAAGGAAGACTTAGGTTTCTAGTATCCTATTTTCTTCATCTTATTTTCCACAAAACCAACCTTTTCCCCAAGAGCCTCACACACAACTTTTATCGAATCGTCAGCGGGGTTGAAGAAATGAACCGGAGATATGGGTTCCATATTTTAGAGTGAGACTTATTATATTGTTATATTGTCTAGATGGTAAGAAATGACAAAAACAAATGGTACTTGCATTCTTACCCTGATAGAGCATTAGTTCATATGCTACCAGATAACATTAAGAGGGTTAAGGAAGACCTATGTATCATCATTGGACACTGGATGCACAGTCTCGACGAAGATCCCTTTCGTCTGATCATTGTAGGGTCGTTAGGGCCCAGGTTGAAAAACGGTTGTAACAATTTTTTTACGTTTGAACCTTATTTTTTTCTGCTAACTACTCTTGTCGTTTTGCAGACGATCGTGCTAAAAAAGTTTGCACTAAAGGCAATTTTGCTGATCAAGCTCATATCAAAGAAGTACTAAGGTTCTTTAGCGTGCTAGACACATACCCATTCGCGAGGTCGACTCTAGTCCTATTTGACTTCGTGCCATTGTATAAGTCATTCGTCTCACCCTTACCAATCCTTTCTGCCGAAGGTGCTAGTGATATGCTCCACCGCTAGTTTAATTGGAGCAAGGAAGAAAAGTGGGACTACTACGATACACATCATCCAGTCTGGGATCTAGCCTTGAGTATGACTCTTCTGACTGAACAAGTGTCAGCCGCTCATTTATTGGCCTTATCTATTGTGGTAATTTTGTAAGCCAAGCATACCGCCATCAGTGAAGGTGACAGAAGTGAAGGCCTAAGCCCTTCTGAAGCACTTAAGGAAGATATTGTACCAAAATTTGACATTAAGAAGTTGGCCGAGGAGAATGCTAAAAAGAAAAAAGGCCAAAGTGGCCAAGAAGAAGACCAAAACGCAGAAGAAATATCAAGAAGTGGCTAAAAGAAAGAAGAGCCAAGTCATTCTTATATCTGATCAGGAGGCCCCATAGAGCACCCTCCCAATAAGGAAAGAACACCCTTGAGTTAAAAAGAAACAAAAAGTTGATAGAGGACAAGACTCAACCACTACTGAAGGTCACTCTTCGGCTGAGATCCCCCTTACTCAGGGAAAATTTTCTGACACCAGAATAGTCCAAGCTGAAGATGGAAGCTCAGACATGATCCCTTAGGGCAGAATACTACCAAGGGATCATGTGCAAGACTCCCTTATTTTTATCCTGAGACTTCAAATCCCTAGCTTGGAATTCCCTTCTGGGCATCCATTCATTGAGCCATCCTCAAGAGTTCTTCGAAGTAATTTTCAGCCCTCGCGATCGTTGGAATGCAAGGAAGAACAGGCTTAAGGACTTAAACAATTTTTTTATGAAAAGTTTAATTTCTGTAAGTATTTTTCATTCAAATCTTTTCTTTCAATTACTTTTAAGTAATATCTCCAACTCACTTATTTTTTTTATCTTTTCTTTCTCAGTCTACCTTATATTCCTTAGAAATGATTTCTAAAGCTCAGGACCTCAATACAAAGGCCAACCGAGAAGATAGCGAGCTCAGAGGCATGAAGGAAAAAATCAGAGTTCTAGAATAAGAAAAGAAGCAAACTGAGCAGCAATTAAGCACCATAACCCTAAGGGCTGAAACTAGTAAGAATAGTCATGCTGAGAAAGATGATGAACTTATTTAGAAAATGGTCTTAATTGTTGATTGTAATGTCAAGCTCAAGAAGACCGAAGCTGAATATGAAAGACTTGGCACAGAGATCAATAAATCTAAGCCAGAGAATTCTAGTTTGAGAAAGGACATACTCAGGCAGGGGCGTGAACTGTCTAACGTGACTGAGACTTGAAGCAAAAAGAACAATCCTTAAAGAACGCCAAGGTCAAATCTGCCCAAGAGCTTGAAGATCAGCTTAAGGACTTCATTGGCCAGATGGAAGATGCTTGGAATGAGTACTTCTTGGACGGTGAGGAGGCTGCCATGAAGAAAATGAAAATAACTCCTTTCTATTCAATCGATCGGGATATGCCTTTCCCAAACCCTGAGAGCATCATTCTACTTTTCAGCTTTGAAAGGCCTCATGAGTTCTTGGATGAAGAAAGAGTGGACCTAAAAGACAAAAAAGAAGAAGAAAAAGATGATACTGGGCTCCAAGAAACTCTTGCACTTGCCGAAGACGTTCCTATCAATGAAGATCAGGAAACAATAAAGAGTATCATGGCATCTGAAAAAAATCCTTCTTCTTCTTCATCACAATTAGTTTATAGCAAAGTGCCCAAGAGTGAGACTCCTAAAATTTTTTCTTTTTCATCTATCCTTTTTGTAACAAAATTTTCCTTCGATGTAATACAGCTCTATATCATTTAGTAAATTTCTTTTCCTTATCTTATTTCTTTTCATCTTCTGTTTATTTTGTTTAAGTATGTGAATGATGTGCTTACAACTAGTTTGGCATTCATAGTGATACGTATCTGCCAACACTTGAGCAGCTGATCGAGTTCCACCAAGACACTTATTTGGTAATGACCAAGCAAAAGATCGAATCTCTTGTCGAGGAGATAGTCAATAATGTCAGCGAGGGCTTGATTGAAAGTATTGTTAGCAGAGTTGTAGAGGAAAATCTAAATCATAAGCATCAATAAACATAAGCATTCTTTTTTTATGATAACTGCTTGTAAGAATGAATCGTGTATAACTACTTTAAAAGTTGCTGAATATAATCCTTTTGTACTAATTTTGATTCTTGTACACTTTATCAGTATGGCTTAAAATATTATTCTTCATAAAAACGTTTAACCCTGGCATATTGATATAAAAACTTGCGCAAAAGATGTTTTAAAAGGAATACTTAAACTCCATGTAATTTGTCGAGCATTATATTAAAATAAGTATTTGTCCAGGCCACCAAGGCTAACTCTTTAGCTTGAATCAACTTCTGAAAAACAAAGCGTTTTGTTTCATCTGAGGTGTTAAGTTTGTTGTAAATAAACCTTTGAGTGTTATGCTTGAGTAAAGGTATAGAAAATCCAATTTTAAACAACCAAATTTGCAATGTTTTTTTTTTTTTTTTTTTTCTAGATTTGGGAGGTTTCAATTATAGCTGACCACGAATAACAAAGTCAGCCAAGTATGAAGCCTTTCCCTAAATGGTAATTAGGATCATTTGCAGTTGAATTTTTCTTGTTAGAGAATCAACTGTATCATGACCTGATTAGCCAGCGTGGCAAAGCTCGCAAGGTCCACCATTGGTCTGAACCAAATATAGCTAAGCTTATACTTATAGGTTCTACCATCAAACTTAGCCAAACAATGCAAAGCTTGTAAGAACCACCACAGGGTAGAACCATGTAGGGATACATTTCCTCCACCGGGTAGGACCTAGTGGGGTAATCTCTTACTTGTAAGAACCACCGCTGGGTAGAACCATGTGTTGATACATTTCGTCCACCAGGTAGGACTAAGTGAAACAATCTCTTGTTTGTAAGAACCACCACTGGGCGAAGCCAAATGAAGTAGAGTTTGTAAAAACCACCACGGGATAAAATCACATAGGGTTATATTTCTACCACTGGACAGAACCAAGTGGATCAATCTCACGCTTGTAAGATCCACCACTGAATACAGTCAAGTGGGGTATTGTTTATATGGCTTTAGCAAAATCTTGGCAATATTTCCCTTTCGTTCCACTAGTATTTTTGCTTATGCATACTCATTGAATATGGTTTACCAAGCATGCTTAATCAATAAATAAATGAAATATTAACATGAATTAAATGTAAAATACCCTCAAGTGTATGGCATTCCATGGCCTCTTTACTAGTCTTCTTTTTGAATCTTCGAGTCTGTAAACACCATTACCGAGCACTTCAATAACCTAAAATGGCCCTTCCCAATTAGCCCCTAACTTTCCTTTGGTTGGATTTTTCCTTACTCCCATCAACCTCCTGAGGACATAGTTTCCAGTCTTGAATTCTCTTGGACAAACTTTCTTATTAAATCTTCTTCTAGTCTCTTATTGATATGCTGCCAATCTAATTGCTGCCTTCTCCCTATTTTTTTTTTAAAGCAAATCTAAGCTCACCCCAATTGTTTTATCATTCTTTCATCGATCAAATGCTATGGTGCGAATGGTTGGCATGCCGATCTCCAGAAAGATAATAGCGTCTATGCCATAAGCAAGTAAAAATAGAGTTTCTCTAGTTGATCTCCATAGGGTCATCCTATACGTCTACAAGACTGAGGGCAATTCTTCCATCCACTTTCCTTTAGTAGCTTCAAGCTTCTTCTTGATGCCATTGAGGATGACTTTGTTGGAGGCTTTTACTTGACTGTTACTCTATAGATACACTGAAGTGGAATATACATTTTTGCTACTATAGCTTGAGCAGTAGCTTTTAAAAGGTGCGCTATCAAACTGAGTGCCATTATCAGAGATCAATGTCCTCGGGATGTCATATCTTGTAATTATATATCTTCACATGAAATGTATTGTATCTGCATTCCTAATGTGTGCAAGAGATTCCGCTTCAATCCACTTAGTAAAGTAGTCAGTGCTAACTACCAACCACTTACGATTGCTAGCAGCCACAGGGTAGTGGTCCTATAATATCCAACCCTCACTGTGCAAATGGCCATGGTAAGGGTGGAAATGAGCTGAATCGAGCCGAGCTTTAACTTTTTCGAACTCGACTCGAGCTTTCTGAACCAGGCTTGAGCTCGGCTTGACAAAAAAGAACTTAGGCTTAAGTTCGGTTGGCGAATAACTCGATTAAACCAAAATGATGTCATTTTAGTTTAAAATATAATAAATAAAATATTATTAAAAAATAAAAATATTATTAAAAATATATATATATATTATTTTATCGAGCCTGCTCGCGAGCTTTCGAGCCAAGCTCTACTAAGCTCAAGCTTGAGCTTGAATTTTAGCGAGTCACAAGTCAGGCTCGATTCGGGCTCGTTCTACTCACGAACCAAGCTCGAGTTGAGCTCAAGTAGCTCATAAGCAGCTTGATTCATTTCTACCCTTAGGCCATGGATTGGTTAATGGACTGAGCTCCCGAGCAGGTTGATGTAGGACCAACCCGAGCTCATTGATGTAGGACCAGGTAGAATTTTTGGCATTTCTTTCATTTTTTTCTCGTAAGTGTAAGCATTTTTGCCCATCTTTAGCCACCCATATCCTTGAGTTATAGCCCTATGGGCTAAGGATTTGTCCTCAGTGTGTGCCCCATAAATCCCTTGATGCAACTCATAAAGAAAATCTTTAACCTTGTTAGGATGAACACAAAGAAGGTAGGGGCCAGTGAAAGACCTCCTATACAACTTCAAATCAGGGGAGAGTCAGAACCTTGTTGTCTTAATTTTCAGCTTCTTTGCTTTAATCCTATCTTCGGGAAGGACACCATTTCTTAAATAACTGATTATTGGGTCTATCCAAAAGGAACTGAACGTAATACAATTTGCTCAATCTCTCCAAATATTTAATAAAGACAGTGTCACTTAATCTTATGCACGGGGAAGCTGCCAGTGTTGCCAAAGCATCAGCATGTGTGTTATGGTCACATCCCACCAGTTCTACTCCAACAACATTGAAATTTTCCAACTTTTGCTTGGCTAGCGCCAAATATTCTACCATTCTTACATTTCTTGCTGCATACTCCCCTTTTAATTGATTAACCACCCACTGGGAATCTGTTTTTATCATCACGTTATGTGTAAACAACCGTCGAGCTAGATCCAGTATAGCCAGTAGGGCTTTATACTCAATTATGTTGTTTGTTACTTTGAACCCCAGTTTGATGGCATATTCAATGGTGATTCCTTCAGGGGTGGTCAGCACCACTCTAATGCCTGATCATTTCTTTGACAATGACTCATCAACTTTAATTCACCACGGTGGTGAGGGTTCTTTTTCTTTGGGGTTGATCTCCAATATCCATACCTCTTGCTTTTGTTGAGGAATGGGTAGAGAGAACGCAACTTGAAAATCGGTTAAGACTTGTGCCTTAATGGTAGTTCTTGGCATGAATTTTATATCAAACACACCCAATTCCATAGACCACTTGGCTAGCTTTCCTGTGATGTCTGCTTTCTTTAACACTTGAACGATTGGCTAGTTAATGATTACCTGGATAGTATGAGAATTGAAGTAATGGGCCAATTTGCGTGATGCTATCACGAGCACCAAAATAAACTTTTCTAGAGGGAGATATTTTATTTCTGCCCCTACAAGGTTTTACTTGTGTAATAAATAGGCTTTTACAATTTTTTCTCTTCTTTTAGCAACACTACACTCACAGCATGATCGGGCACGACCAAATAGAGCTAAAATACCTTTCTAAGCCTTGGCGTGGACAAGGTTGGGGTTGTGGTTAAGTATTCCTTCACTTTTTCCAATGTAACCTCCGTCTCCTTGTTCCAAATCATCTTATTTACTCCCCTTAATAGCTTGAGGAATGGACGACACTTGTTAAACACTTGACTAATGAACCTATTTGTGTTGCCACCATGCCCGTTAGCTTCTGCACCTCCTTTCTGGTGGTGGGAGTAGCCACAACTTGAATTGCTTTAATCTAGACCAAATCAGCCTTAATGCCCCTTCTGGTAACTAGATACCCCAAGAACTTGTCAGAGCTTACCCCAAATACACATTTGGTAGTGTCAAGTTTCAGGCCATACTGGGCTAGGGTAGAGGAGACATGTTGAAGATCGTCAGGATGACCTATGGATTCAGAACTCTTTACCATCATGTAATCTATATAGACCTCCATAAGCCGGCCTAGGTCTTCCTGGAATATCTCTGTTACCAACCTTTGATATGTAGCCCTCGTGTTTCTTAACCAAAGGGCATTACCTTATAACAATAGATCCCTTTTAGTGTGATAAATGATATTTTCTCTTCATTAGGTCTATACATGGGGATCTGATGGTATCCTCAGTAAGCATCTAGAAAAGACATTCTTGCACTTCTAGCTGTTGAATCGACTAGTTAACCTATCTTCGATAATGAGAAAGGATCCTTATGGCATGCCTTGTTTAGATTAGTGTAATCTACACAAACCTTCCATTTTCCATTTTTCTTTTTAACCACCATTGTGTTGGCTAACCATTTAGGGTATGAAACTTCTCCGATGGCCTTTGCTTCTAACAGCTTGCCGACCTCCTCAATAATTGCTTCTACATGCTACAGAGCAGATCTGCAGGCTTTCTGAACAACAGGCTTCATTCCAAGATTTATGTTTACCCTATGACACATGACTTCAGGTTGAATACCTGGCATCTCCTGGGGACTCTATGCAAAACTTCTAACATTCTTTAACAAAAGTTCTGACAATTTTAACTTCTACTTAGTAGACAAGTTAGAGCCGATCAAAAAATACTTGTCATCCTTGTGGGGCCCAATGTAGATTTTCTCCAGTTGCTCCACTACTTTCTGTTTAGGATCTCCTCCCACATCATCAATTTTTGGGGTCTCCATAGGCATTTCCGTAAGTTGGACTTGTTCGGGGCAGGGGCTTTGATTGCAACGCAACAGCAAAGTATCGTTTTGATTGGTCCTGGTCACCTTGAATTTCTACTATCTCATCTCCATATCGAAATTTCAACACTTGGTGGTAGGTTAATGGTACAACTTTCAAAATATGGATCCATGATCTTCCTATAACTGCATTATAGGAATATGGGAAATCCATTACTATGGATCCACATCACACTCTGCTAGCCCCGCCTGAACAAGAATTGTAACCCTATCTAGGGGCTAGACTAGAGCAACATTGAGGCCTATCAATAGATAGTCTATTAGTTCCAAATCCTTTTCGATCAAGCCCAACTTCTTAAACAAGTTAAAAAACATTACCTCAGTAGAACTTCTAGTGTCTAACAGTATTCTTCTTACTTCAGACTCAAACACTCTCAAGGTTACCACAAAGGCATCACTGTGGGGTTGTTTGATCCCTACTTCTTCATCTTCATTGAACGAGATGTTTTGTACTTCACTTTGTCTCATCTTCTTGGTCGGGTTAGTAGAAACTTTAAAAATTTCAGTACCCCGAGCACCCTACTACTCTTTTGCTTGGGAGTTCGTGGATAGGGCATGAGAATGTGTTTTCATATGAATCACATGTATTGTTGGTGGGCATTGAACATCTCTCATTTGTCTTGCACTGGGTAGGGGTTATGGCCTCTTGACATCATCATCCTGGCCGTCATCCTTCTTTCTCCTTTTATCACCCCAGAAATCACGAGGATGGTCATCTGTAGCCTTAGTTCTCCCTTCATCGATATACTCCTTGAGATGACTTTCTTTCACCAAGTCCTCCAAGAACTACCGCAAAGAGCGGCATTTCCCCATGCGATGCCCCATGTCTTGATGATAGGCACAGTAATCTTTGTGATTCTTCTTTCCTGGATAATCTAAGAGTCTCCTTGGCCTCTTGAAATAAGTCTTATTCTTTATTCTGGGCAGAATCTTGAAGATTGGCTCTTCAAAAATAGTGTTCACTGCCTTAAACATAGACTTATTGTTCTTTTCCCTACTCCTTCTCTTTTGTTTGTCTTTCTTTGTGCATGTGGACTTTTGTTCCTTCTACACTCTGCTAGATTTGACACATCAACTTTAACATACTTCTCGATTTGACACATCAACTCGGACATGTTGTTAGTCGACTTCTTTGTTGGAGAGAGCCACAACTTATCTTCTTTTTTAAGCCCTAACTTGAATGATATCAAAGCGAGTTGCTCAGTGCATCATTCTACTTCATTGTATAGCTCCAGGTATCTTCTTGAGTAATCTCTCAAGCTCTCATTACTTCTTTTCTTTATCGTGAGAAGAACATCCGCTGTTTTTAGTTGTTCTGCGTTAACCAAAAATCGTGTCACGAACTTCTCGGCAAGCTGGTTCTAGCATCCAGTACTTCGATGGGGCAATTTATGGAACCATTGGAGGGCTGGGTCACCCAAACTAGATGAGAACACACAGCGCATAAGCTTGTCATCCCAGCTTCATAATGTCATTGCTTGCATATAGTGCCTGTAATGAGCCAGAGGGTCCGTCTTGCCATCATAAGGAGTAAACTTTGGTGTCACATACTTCTTTGGTGGTTTCGCCTTACAAATATCATCCGTAAAGGGAGATGCAGAAATGCTGCTTAGAGTTTTCCTAGCCAGCATCCTCAACTTTGTTTGCCTTTTATCAATTGAGATATCTCCACTTGTTTCAACTTTTCAGACTTTGGTTTCTTATTTTACACCTCGTCCTCCTCTGAGGAGCTGTCAGTATTTTTGTGATGCATTTGCTTTTTGGATTTACTCTTTCTAACTATATTTTGGCGTTTGGGAGGTCCAAATTATCTTTCCTTCTGCCTTAATAGAGCCTTTGGATGTAAAGATTGGGTAAGATACATCTCAGAAAGCCCTGCTCCAAAGGTAGCCCCGAACTTACTACCAGACTTTTTTCCTTCCTGAACATGCTCCTGCTCAGTCTTAGTTGTAGCCCACATATCATAAGAATCATTGTAAAAGGATCATAATTAACATCAGAATCATCATCTGGATCAGCTAGCCCATCAGCTGTTGTTTTTCCTTTCTTTTGGCTTAACTTTAAAAGAATCTCTTCTAATTCAGATTGTTTCGCATCTACCAGGGCTCGAAATTCTTGCCTTCGTTTAACAACTTCAAGGTCTTCTACTCTCAGTCTCCTACTCGAATCCAATGCTGGAGTACGTAAGACCAGTGTTCCTCCTTTCTGCTTGGATGGAGTGGTTTCATCCCCAACTCGTGGAGATTGTGTAGGAGTTGCATCTTCCTCGGAAGCCGTAGTTTATGAAAAACCAATCAGAATGAATGTTTAAACAATTGTAACAATGTGGGGAACCAAAAAATTGATTCCCACAGGCAGTACCAAATGTTTGGCAATGAAAAATCCTACCAAGTGTGCTTACCAAATCCACAGAAAATGAGTAAAAACAAGTCTGCAAGACAATTCAAGTTAGAAGAATGGGCCGAGGAGGGTCCCCGACCATAAGCCCTCTGATGCTTAAGTCAATACAGACTTTGAAGTATTAAATAGGAAAAGATTGCAAGTTTGTGAATGATAGTGAGCATACCTGAACTGGGGGCTAAGTGTTGTATTTATAATATGAAAAATGTTAATAAAAATAATGTTATTTTAGCCTAGAGAAATCATTTCTTTCTCGATTTGGCTGCCTCACTCGTGTGGTGAATTGCTTTGCATTTAATACCCGTCACATAATATTTAATGCAAGTAAGGCGTGACTCTGTTTTAGTTGAATTATTTGGACATTAGGTATACTTTTATGTAGCATCGGCCTGCAACCTGTATGATTAGGAACTGACTAAATAAGAACATTCAGTCTTGATCAACGTAGATTGTTATAAATGAACTAAACTTGTTACTCCGTGTCTTGTTCATTCGTAGAGCCTAAATTTAGTGGTCAGAGACGTGTGATAACTAATGCGTCCCTGCTCGGCAAACCTTGCTTAGAAGTCGCCACGTGTCCTAGTGTTTTTTATTCCAACACTAAATTAAAAAAATAAGTTAATAATAAAAAATAAAAATATTACTTACAAAACAAAACCTACATTAAAATCTTTATATCTTTTTCATATTGAGTTATGTTGTAACTTTATTCATATTTTCAATTGAAATGTCCATTTCTTTTACTTTGTCGTCTTCCTCATCTATGTGTATTTGTTAATAACAACTTTGTACCATATATTCATTATATTAATACTAAAACTTTTAATAATACACGTATATTTTCAAATTAAAACTGAACTATATTAATATAAGACTTAACTTTTTGAACAATTCTTTCCATAAGATAAGTCTTCTTCTATTTTTTTTTCCTTTTTGCTATTTTGCTATGAAAATGATTAGCCTTATGTTGATTTTTAAAATTTTTCATTTCATAAGAGCCTAATTATTTTCATTGAAATTGTATCATTCTCAAAATAAATAGGGATTATTCTCAAAATTCATTTAAAATTTTGCATTTTTATTATTGTAAAATAATATTTTTACTTTAAATTAAAATAAATTAAAACTTAAAAAAATTCTACTTGGTATATTTAAATAAACAAATTGAAAATTAACCAAAAAAGAGGCTTTTGTAGAAATTTAATATACAAAAATTTTAAATTTTAACAATAATAAAAAAATATAAAAAAATATAAAAAAATTATATAAACAATCACATTAAAGAATTACAGTAAAATTTTAAAAAATCATACTTTGTATTTTTGAATGAACAAATTGAAAAATAAAGAAAAAAATAAACTTTTCTTAAAATCTGATACATAAAAAAATTAAAATTTTATCAAAAATAAAAAATATAATAAAATTTAAAAATCTAATATTAATAATCATATTAAAAATAGAATAACATCTTAAAAAGTCAAACTTAAAAATTAAAAATTTAAGTATGTACTAAGTAAATCGCAAAGTCGAAGAAAAAATTGCTGTATCAAGTAAATTGCAAAGTTGAAAAAAATTGATGCAATGAAAATTCTCAAATAAATTTGAAAGAAAAAGATTTAATTTTTATTTATAGATTTTGTATATAAAAGAGTCTCTTATTAGTTAGATTAGAATAACTTTTTAATGGAATTGAAAGTTTAAATTCTATTAGTAAATAAAAAAAATATTTTAAGTTTTATTTATAGTTTTGGACTAAACATTTTTCATTTTTTTTTTTGTATTTTTTTTGATTTTTTTACGTATTTTTTGTTTCACTAACTGTTAATCAAACTATCAATTTATCATATTTTGGTATTTTGTAACATATCAATGCTTTACTCATTCTTTTCCAATTTGGAATGAAAATTTGTTCATTAAAATAAATATATGAGACGAAGTACAGGTTAAATAAAAATATCAAGTGATATTTATAAGCACTCTAATTTGAATAAAATTGTGAACAAGAAGTAATTATGCATAATACTAATTCCTTCTAGATTATGTAATTATAAATTAAGATAATTATAATTATAAATTTATGGTAATAAATTAAAATGTTTGTTTAAGAGGCTAATTACTTTTTTACATTATTTTGTTTAATAATAATATTTATTTTTAAAACCTTTATCTAACATGGTAAATATTTTTTTGCATTATTTTGTTTAACAACAATAATAATCTTTATTATGTTTTAAATAATAAATTATCAAAAAATAAAAAATAATAATATGTTTTAAATAAAAATAAAAATATAAAATAAGAATTTGTATAATAAAAAGAAGTATAGCCTAAAATTCTGTTAATTATTTCTACTATTGATGTGTAAGACATGTATTATTACGAAAAATTCTAGTGGAGTTGGGTTACAAAACTGAATTAGAATTAGATTAAAACAGTTAATAGAATGCAGATAATAAAGGGACAGAATTGAATTAAATTTTAAAAATAAAAGGTAAAGTAGTCAAAAATTATTTTTTTAAACATTAGAACTTTTTATAGTAGTATAGATAATTCATAAATATGGATAAATCCTTAAATTAAACAAACGTGATGCAAAATATAACCAAAATATACACCACATGATACATACAAGTATAATCACATGATTCCCAATAGCATGCTTATGTTAAAGAAATATTTGACAATTAGATTCAAAATTTAAGCCTTAAAAACCACATCAAAACAACTCAACAAATAGAACAGATAGTGAATGTACTTAGTGTTAGGAGAAGAGATAGTGAATGTAGTTAGTGCTTATGCCCCCCAGGTGGGTTTAGGGGATAGACATAAGGAGAAGTTTTGGGGAGACTTAGAAGGAGTGCTACTAGAGATACCCCAGGGAGAGATGGTCTTCATAGGA
>JAVXUM010000030.1:8537046-8551370 GCA_035590655.1 Pouteria glomerata
CCGAGTAACTCACTTTTAGAGAATTATGTCTGTATTATCAATACTCTTATCCCAAATCATTCCAATCAGTAATTCCTCCAACCATAAGGTATCCCAAGTTGGATAACATCAATAATCCATTAATTCCATAGAACTTTAAATATAAAACCACAATCTTAGAGATACTCAACTAACACACCAAACAATTTAGAGAATCCTCATAATTACCTCTCTGCATATGACCTGACTTCAAACTTTATCTCAAATAAATTAAATCTATTCATCTATTCTCAACACACACTAATTCATTCCTATTATCAGAATTTAGTAAACATACTCTCTTAATTACTATTTGACTTGTTAGCTTAAATGTTTACTTACAACATCAAACTTTTTACTACTCATTTTATTAGGAATTCCAAAGGACTCATAGTCATAGTTTAAATTGCGTATAATCATAAACTTCCAATCACTTAAACAAATCCCAAACTTTCAAGACCTAATCAATACTATAGGACATGGCCTAACATATATATAAAAGAGCCATCTACCATGAAATTTAGGAAAGTCCATCCAACTCTAAAAAGATCCACTCCTCTTATCCTCAAAATTTACTTCCAAACTTCACACATCATCCACAGAAACATAATTAAAATTTCTTCTTAATCAATCATCTAAGCACAAAGTTCTCTTAAAACACTTAGTATTATCAAAATTCTTCCCTCACCATAACCATTTTTATGTCAAAGTCTTTCTATAATCAAACACCTTTCAATAGTAAGATGTTACCTGAATAATCATTGAGTTATATCCTCATGCTTCCTTTCTGATTCTCTTAATCTTTCACTCACAAATTTCTTATTATATCAACAATCACTTCTAACCATTCTTTGTAATACTAGAACTACTATTCAAATACCTCTCATCCATTATACTTAGATACAAGAAGCCATCAATAATATTATTCTAAACTATATGATATAATACTAACTAACCTATCACTAACATCTAGCCACATTTCAACTATGTCACATAAGCATGCAATATGATATGCAAACGTCCCATGTCTCTAGGTATTCGAACCTAGACTCTGATACTATCATGTCACGCCTCGGATTCTGTCACGCCCCAGGTCCGGGGACCCGAGGGGTGAATGAAAATCACACATCGCATGAAAACATGGTCATCATATCAGAGCAAGTACATTGGTCACGTAACGGACCCACAAAACTTTCCTTACTATACAAAGGTCTAAATTTGTCGAAACGAGTACCTGATAGAATAACCTGGGTAAAATATACACGCTGCCAAACAACTATGCAGCAGTTTTACCAACTAAGCATACATGCTTATCCAAGTATACGACTTTCAATATCCACAGAATCTTGACAAGTAATAAGACCTATTAATGAGTGACTTGTAGAAACGAACCACACGAATTCGAGTATCAGATTGTTCGAAATGGCCTTTTGTAGTTTTCTAGTTAAAACTGGAAACTTAGGATTTCCCAAGTCTAAGTTAATTAGTCAAACTAAGCATACAGTCTCCAATGTCAACAAAAGTTGATGTGTAGCCAAGCCTAGGTACGAGTGACACGTAAAAATGACCAGCGTAAGAATTCGAGCATAAGATTGCTTAGAATACTCTAGGTAGTTTCTAGTTGAAACTTGAAAGTTAGAATTTTTTACATATGAGTCAACTATTCAAACTGCATGCAACATCCAATATTCATGGAACTTGACATGTAGCGAGGCCTAGGTACGAATGACATGGAGAAATGAATCGCACTAGAATCCAAGCGTTGGATTGCTCAGAATGGTCTTTGGTAGTTTCTAGTTGAAACTCAATATTTCCTAAGTGGGAATTTATTACTCAAAATGAGCATACGACCTCCAATGTTAATAGAACTTGAGGTATAGCGAGGTCTAGACACGAGTGACGCGTAAAAATGAATTATACAAGAATCTGAGTGTCAGATTGTTTTGAATGCCCCAAGTAGTTTTTAGTTAGAACTTAATTAAATTTGAAATTTAAAAGTTAAATTTGTTTACTAATTACTTTTAAATTCAATATATTTTATATCAATAATTAATTTAATTATTTCTAAATTGATTTTAGGTTTGATTAACGTAGTTCAAACCCTTTATCTCCTTCGAAGACCATTTTTTTAATTTTTTAAAATAATTAAATATTTTTATATAATTAACTTGTTTATGTATAATTTATAATGAATAATTCATTTTTTTAGTTAGTAATATTTTTATTAATTTATCTTGGATAATTGAACTATGTTGAGTTATGTGTTGTATGTATAAAAATTGGTGTAAATATATGTATACTTTTTCTTTTTGAAATTTGAAATTTTTACAGGATTTCTTTTTTTGAAAAAGGCACATAGATGATTGCTATAAGGTGGTCGGCAAAGACGTTGATGGATAATTCAAATGGATGACCACTTGAGACAATTATTGTGAGAAACTATGAAGGACTTGCTTATAAAGGACTCTGCCTATGAGAGGTGAAGTAAAGAAGCAATAAGTTATGTCTCACATTGCTTGGGTAGAGAACAGAAAGTGGTTTACATATAATATTTAATATCTATAAAATACAATGCATTTTAAAACCGTGAGGGCACTAGATTTAGTAAAAACTCTAGAGTAAAGTGTGCTCGATGAGAGTAATACCAGGAAAAAAGTAGCTAATAAGCCCAAAATGAATAATATTGTACTATGTAGATATGGGTCATTAGAAATGATATCAAAGCCAATACCAAAGCCGAAGTGTAAGGCCATGCATGGGTGCCTCGTGTAAGGGATTTGCCTATGAAAAACTTGCTTGTGAGAGACTCTGCATGTAGAAGACGAAGTAGAGAAGTAATGCCATGTGTCTCACATTTCCTCCATGGAGGAAGAAAGTGGTATATATGTAATTATTGCGATCTACAAAGTGCAATGCATATTAAAGCTATGAAGATATTGAATTCAATGGAAACCCTAGGATCAAGCGTGCTTGAATGAGAGTAACACCAGAATGGGTAACCTCCTAAAAAGTAGTTAATTAAGTTTAAAGCGAACAATATTATATTGTGTAGACACGGATCGTTATTGTCAACAAAAGAGAATAGATAATTGTCTTGAGGTGAAAACCAATAACCTTGGACATCAATCATTAGATGGCCTTTTTTGTTGTGGTCATCTATTGTAGTTTGTGACCTATTCATTGATGATTGCCTTGAGGTAGTTGATAAGTTGTCTAAAGTATAAGCAATCGCCTCAAAATTTTAGACGACTACCTTGACAATCGAGTGCTCTCTTGATTTTAGTAGTATAAGAGGATTCTGCATCTACTACAAGCTCAAATATCTATATAAACCACTTAATTTTGTTGCATCAATATGCAATGATAAATAAGTATGTCATATTGTTGTATTTTTTAAGCATAAAATATTGGCAGAAGCGATCATTGATTAATTACCAAAAGCACTATCAACTGAAACCCAAAATAAAAAAATAACTAAATTTATCTTCTTACATTTTAAATTTTTTTCAAATTATAAAAGATAAAAATATTAAATTAATAAAAAGTTAAAAAATTAATTATATATACCATTCAAAAGAAAAAAAAAATTACCTATTAAAAAATTAAGTTTTTTTCTTTTCCAAATATAAAAAAAAAAATTAAAATTTTTGTTCTCAAAGTAAGTCTAAAAATAATAATTAATAAGAGTAAAAATATAAACTTTTAATAAGTAGAAGAAAAGTTAAAAAGAAAGAAGTGTGGTTAAAAGTCATCGTCAATTTTTTTTTTTTTTTCCATGGAGAACAGCGAAGAAAACACTGACGAAACACCATGGCAACAGACCACATGATTCTTTAGCGGTGAGGAATGGAGGGCTACCCTTGGGGGGCATCTGTCTGAAGGACACGTGTCACCCCACGAGAGCTACACATTCAAGTTGAAAAGGTTGAATCTTCAGCCTCATGATGATGATTGAGAAATATGATTGTGATTTTAATAAATGTCGAGAACAAAGACATGACCATTTTAACCCATCCCACCAATCCCCTTGAGTTGAGACATCAATATACATGCTAATGCAGACAACATATACATAAGAGTTCACATTTATATGACACATTCAACGAATCTTCATACATGATGATTGTTGCAAAACACAGTTTATCAGGCTGTCCCCTTGCACATTTTGATCAAACGAGAGACACAAATCTCTCAAACTTTCAACAATTGCAGCTATGGCAATGGAATCAATCAGCAATGTCATGGAAAGATGGAGGGTTGTATGGGTTCTACCACGGCATTGAAACGAGAGAGCTATATATATATATATATTTAGGGTGTGAGGTACTTCCACGTACTTCGGCCAACTCAATCTTTAGCCCATAACAACTAGAAAGTGCTGCTCCTCCTGTGGACATAACTCCTCAATGCTTTCCATATTTAATTCGGGGACCCATAATTGAGATAATATAGTCAATGATCCCGAGCCGTCCTACCAAAACAGAAGACTGATTTTCTAATTAATATGTGAAAAAGAATCCATTTTTTATATTACACTTTACCCTTTTTGAGTAGTTGTTATATCTTTTATGTAAAATTCTCAAGCTATTTGTACTTATATTGTGTTGTGTTTGTGTATAATACTTAACTTAGGTTGAATATCAAGCATATGGATTCTTTAATTAATTATATAATTTATCTCATTGAAGAGAATAATTTGAGTAAAAAAGAAATAATTTTTTCTCTTATTAATGAATTATTTGTGTAACTCATTTTCTTTGTTTTGGTCAAGTACTTATACACGCGTATAATCTCTCATAGCTTGAAAATAATTTTGTCATGTGTACCTATTAATATAAGTTCTTATTGAAAGTATCTATAATTAGAGATGGCAATAGAACAATTATACAAGAATGCTTGACCTCGTTCGAATCTATTAAAAATATGTTGGAAAGTATCCAAATAGGATTAGTATATGCTTGGGAATGAAATTTAATATTTTGATAAATTTAGGACGGATTTAAGATTTGTTTAGTAGGATACCCATACCTGATACTTATTTTTATTAATAGGTCATACATCACCCGATACCCCCAGCGTATTTATTCAATACCCAATTATCGTATTATGTTATATTTTATTAATATATGTACATAAGATCATAAATGGTTTTTAAGTATTACTTTGTATAATATTAATATTAAATTATTTTTTTATGTTAAACAATATACCATAAAATGAAAATATATATAATATTAATAAAAATAACATAAATAAGCAATTAAAAGGTGTGATATGTTATCCACTAAAAAAAAAAGTTTGACATGTTTTTTATCCTGATATCAAAGTTGTAATATAAATACTACTATTTCTCTCATTCATAAAAGTAAAGGCATATCAAAGTTGTCATTTATATACTACTATTTCTCTCATTTATAAAAGTAAGGTTTCACTTACTCTTATTCGACATCGCTTAATAACCAAGTTTTGTATTCTGTTTTGTCTATAAATCCGTTGTCCACTATGATGTGATAGGATTAGTCAATGAGAAATAAATAAATTTTAATAAAGATCCACTTGTCTATTATCTTTATAGTTGTAGAGGTTTAATTATTTAAGAAGCACTTAAAAATTTGGTTTTAAGCCGGACTAAAAATTAGATTTAAATGGGATGAGAGACAAGATGTGTTTCGTAGGTAAAGTTAAATTTAAATGGAATGGGATGGGGACGAACATTGAACAGATTTCACGAGTTCCAGATAAATTGAATTAGCAATTCTAAACCGAAAAATAAATGAGTCCAGGACATGAATAAATTCTAAAATGTTAAGCAAATTTACTAATTAATATGACAATTTTTTAGAGTACTTTACTCGTTGGCCTCTCTAACTACAAATTTCGTAAATATTTGCAACAATGTTAACAAATAATTAAGATAGCTTTTAACTATTATATGCATCGAAACGTAAGATACTAGCAAGCTTGAATGCATTTACAGCAGAAAAATGTTACTCTTTCAACAAATATTTATAGAATTGTATAATAAGGTTCTGTTTGAGAATTAACCAATAGATTTTAACTTTTTTGCTACTAACTAATCACAGTTTCAATTTGTTTAGGAACCCAAAACTTAAGCTAGCCGCTCAATAATTGTAAACATGACTAAAATACCATTACTTGGTGTAAATATTTGGGGTAAAAATAGCTCATGAAAAAAAAATAAAAAATAAAAAGTTGATTTTTAACTGTGAGTTGGAAAAAAAATACTGCTTTTTCTTTGCAAATCTCAAAAAATTGCAGTTAAAATACAATTTAATGGTTGTTTTTCTATAAAGTGAGAGTTAAAATAATTAATTTTTCGGTGAGTTTTTTTGATACCATAACATTAGTTGTTTTTTACGTACAATAATATTGCAATAATCAAACACTTAGGCCATTTAGTAACATTGTCATTTTTTATTTTTTCTCATTTTGTTGTTTTTTGTTGTCATTTTTTTTAAGGAAAAACTAAATTTTTTTTTGAAAATATAATTTTATTTACAGTAATTAATTTTTATTTTAATAAAATATTTAATTTTATTAATTTTTAAAAAATTAATCAAAAAAATATATATAATAAAAATAGAGCGATCGAAAACACTTTTTTTAACATTTTTTGTTTAAGCTTAAATTTTTTAAAAAATACAAAATTAAAAAAATCAATAAATATGTTTTTATTATCAATTTTTAAAAATATGTAAATATAAATAAAAAATATTACATATATATATTATTAAATTGGGACTTAATTTGATTACTTTATATTGCAAAAGTTAAGAAAAAAATTAATTTTACGTTTTATTTTTTGAAAATTTGTTTTGAGATTAAAATCCTTAATTTTGAAAGCTCCTCTAAAGCAAGGAAATGAAACGAATTTAGACAGTATTTGTAACATGGAGGACAAAGCGAAAGAGCCGGCCAACAAGTTCGTAATCGTGATTTCATTTCTTCAAAGAATTACGTCTGAAGTTTAAACACTAGTGACCTTAGATTGGACTCTTTGATATTGAAAATTGATATTTGCTCCTATTAGCAGGTCGGGCATTGATTGGTTAATTTTGGAGAAGTAGGCTGCCACAAGTCCAGTGCCCCTGTGGGACCCATTTCTTCTTTCTCCATCCTCATCATCATTTCACTGATAGCTGATATGTTGCCTTCTTAGAGCCGTCTTTTCTCTTCTTTTCCCTTTCTTGTCATCTACGAATTGGGATTAAATACACCATTTACATAATCAATCCCAAACAAGTAGGATAAGGCTCGATAAAGATTGGTTTGGTTTATGTTGTGTCGGGTATATTCTTCCTTCACTTATTATGATGGGTGATTTGAAACAATGATTTTGTGGGAAAAAAATTAAAATAAGAGAGAAGGAAAAAGAAAAGATCAAGAAAGCATGAAGGGTGTGTTTGGAGGTAAGATTTGGTGAAAAAAAAAAAAGAGTAAAAAAATAAAAAGAAAAAAAAGAAATGAAATATAAGATTTAAAATGTATGATTTTATTTGAGAAGATTTATAAATATATACATATATAATAAAATAAAAGGTATTTGTTATTAAAAATATGTACATATATAATAAAATAAAAGGTATTTGTTAATAAATTAATTTTTTAATTTATTTTTTTTAATATCTCAAATCTCATGCATTTTTCCTTCACTTTTTTATCATGAGTTAAAACATAAGAAATGATTTTGAATCCCAATCCCTTTTCTATTTTCTTGACAAATCATTGATCCGAACACAATCAAAACATCATAGACATGCACTTATTTAAGTAAGTTTGAAAATAAAAAAATTAAGTACAAAGTATTTTTCAGTAAATTAATTTTTAACTTTAAGTTTTTTCTTTTATCAAAATTTATGTATTTTCTTATTCATTTTCTATAACAACTAAATAGAAGAAATTATTTTGAATTCTTAACCATTTATTTTTCCCTTAGAGTAGAGGTGAAAATTGATTCATGCATGTCCTTGTCGTGCTTTGATCGGATTTAAATTCAAGTTTTGAATTTCACAACCCAAGTATACAAATAAAGGAACACACAATATATCATTTAATACGAATCAAGAGTCATATACACATATACACGTTATTAAGTAATGAATATAAAAATAAATAAATTTATACTTTAAATTTAAATAAATACTTTAATCAAACTAACTAGACAACAAATCTCTCAAACAAAAGTAAAAGTCTCCAAAACAAATCCCAAATAAACTCCTAAAATAATTAATAATCACATCATAAATCGAGGTTTATCGCAATTCACCAAAACAATTTTTTAAAAAAACTCTACTGTAATTAAATGAAAATAAAAAGAATTTTAATTCCAATACTCTAAAGGTCAAGCACATAACTCAAATTTATTGCCTACGTCACAAGCTATAAAATGATGAACACTAATACTACATGTTCTCGAAACTTTAACAATAATTAATATAAATGTAATAATGTCCTAATATGCTACTAAGTGAAATATTTTTGTACAAATAGTAATCTTAAATAAGAAATTAAATTTACATATTAATTCTTTTTTCTTACAATTTAATTGTGTATTAACACATCACATCAAAAGAAAATAATTTGATTTTAAGGTACTGCTATTTAGTTGTCTCGTAGAAACATGACTCAACTAATATACATCATCCTTTGACATCTACTTTCTAGACCAAAGTCTTAGGAATATAATATACCACTCTTAGGTATCTACTTATTCGTAAGTTATTAGTATACTGGACTCAATTATCACCTCTGCGCGGGTTTTGAAGCTTCATCCTCAATCCAAATGAAACAAAATATTAAAGTTTTACTTCAAATCTACATTAAATAAATTTTTCTTTTATTCCAAAGTTTTACAAAAAAAATTGTAAATAAATGGTATACCCATACGAGCACATTGTCAATCAAGCCACGGCTACAAATCAAACAATTTAATGCAACATTCAAACAATAAAAATTTAATTGCAAAACAAAACTTGTTCAATTATATATATACGCAGTTGATTAAATTGAAAACACTGCTAATATGACCTTAACATATATAATAAATCAAATTTCAAGTTTAAATCAATTAGTTGAAGATTTAATAGAAAATAAACAATAAAAAAAACTCATCAAATCGCCATTTACATCCAAAGCATCTAGAGATCCTTAACTAAGGTATATTTATATATACATAAGTGTAATTTATTTGGCTAGTGTGAATTCATCCAAGGGTTTAAATAATAACACTTAATATATACATAAAGAAATTAAAGGTCTACCCTTTACCTTCATTCATTACATGTACAGCTATATATGTGTATAAGCGGGTGAAAGTGTAACAACGAAAGTGATAAGGAAGTTGCGTCGATACTCTCGGAATAGTCGATGCTTACTGCTTTGCTAAATCAAAGCAATACACAATAGTAATTTAAGTTGGGCGGTGAACGAAGGTCTCTAGTATCGAGCGAACTAGCACGCCATAGAGATGGTTGAGGTACAAAAAGGCTAGTTCCTTATTCTCAGAGTGAGGAAGAGAGATAGATTAATGAAACCGCTAGAGTTTTCTCACAACTCTCTTCTCTATCGACGTGAAAATCAGATGGGTATATATATTTGTAGAGTTTTGTTGTAATGTTGCACTAAAAAATTCGTAATCAACAATATTTCTTTTCACCAAAGGCAACCCAAACTAAAGTCTTCCTGTCTAATTAGATTTAACATCAAAAAAAAAAAAAAAAAAAAAAAAAATCAACTAATGAGAGATTAAGACTATTTTGCTACGCACTTATCATAATTGATAAGAATTATCTCTTAATGTTTATGTATTTACATAAACCTGTATTATTTGCATTTAGTCAAATTTTTTCCCTGTCTTCTCCTTCTTTTTGTTATTATTATTTTTACACCTAATTTAATAATTTCTATACCAGCAACTAACAAAATAGATAGAACTCACAAAATTTCACAATAATCTTAATTCACCAAAAATATTAAAATACCTAATTAAAAATATAAATTCTTAAAAATTTAAATGGATAGTAATGTTCTCAAATAAAATAAATATTAAATATGAATTAAAATATTTCAGGTCATTACAGGGGCAAGGTACCACAAAATGGATGATTGTTGATGCTTATGTCCTCTTTCTTGTAACCAACGCACATGCAAATCCCTTGTACTGGGTTTGAAATAGTAAATTTAATAGAGTTTAATTTTATTTAGTGAAAATTTTTATTAATATTTATGTTTGAAATTAAAATAAAATTTTATAAGTTAAATTTAATTTAATTTTATATTTTAAATATTAAAATTTTTATACCATTTAAAATTTAGTATAAAAAAATAAAATTCAATAGTAATTCATTATTTTTTAAATTATTTAAATTATTTAAATTAGTGAGAGAATTCGTACTCACATATTATATTTATTCTATTTTCTCTTTTACACAAATAAAGTTAAATTTGATTTTTTTTTCAAATTAATTTAATTTAATTCTTAAATTTAAATATGTATTGTAAATACAAAAATTTTATCTATCAAATCATAATAAATTAAATTAATTATTCTTTATTCTAAAATTAAACTAATTTTGTGGGAGAGATGTTTTCAAACACAGTTAAAAATTCTCAGTCCCAAGGCCAATTCCTTATTCAACTGTACATTTTGGATGACGTGGAGTTCAGATTGTGCATGTGCCCACTGGGATTCTCTGAGATATTGCCACGTATGTATGTCATATGTGCCGACATGCAATGTGTTGATATTGGGATTTTCACAATTGGGTCCGATGTTTTATCATGTGCCACGGTTTATCACATACTCTCTCTCTCTCTCTCTCTCTCTCACACACACACACACAGACTTGGAATGATGAGAACCAAATGAAATGGGGGAATGAGTGTTGACATTAGGATTTTCACAATTGGGTACAATGTTTTGTCATGTGCCTTGGTTTATCACACTCGCAGAGAGAGAGAGAGAGAGAGAGTTGGAATGATGAGAACCAAATGAAATGGGCCGGAATGAAATTGTTGTGGTAGGACCTGGATGAATATACACCAGGTGAAATGAAAATCTTGCTCTGTGCACAGATACTTTTTTTTTTCCTTTTCTAACCATTCATATATAATATATCAATACCAATATTAGCAAATATGGAAATGAATCACATTTTAAACACAATTTGTTTAATTTTGCATTTATAGGAAGAAGAAAGCAGCTGTAGAATTTCTCTGATAACCCCATGAGACGCGTGTTCTTCTCCTAAACATAAGCTCTCAATCCTCAAAATGTCTTCTCATTAATCCTATCTTCTCATAATCCTATTAATAATTATAATCATCGAGGACCTTTCATTATCCCTTTAAAAATATCTCTCCTTAAATTCTTGTGGATTAGTCTCTCTCTCTCTCTCTCTGGATATCTCACACACGCGGAGCTCCACACAAAAGCTTGTCAAGTGCTCTATTCATCTTCTTCTATGTAAGTACTGAATACCGAGTTAATACATAGTTAAATTACTTCTATTTTGAATTTCTTCCTATTCCGTATGTGTATGTGTTTTTTTAAATATTTTATGCAATCCAATTAAGCAAGCTAACCTATACATCTGCATATATATATATTTTTTTTCTCTTGTCTCAATATTTGATTTGATATCATCCATTTCGTTTTCGTTTACCATTGCTTTCGAGAAGGATTTATAGCAAATATTGTTCAAGGGAAGTATTTTATGGAAAAAAAAAATGATATAATAACTTTATTTCTTATCGAAAAATACGAATTATAGACGTCAACGTAAGCACCTCCGTGCATTGCCATGCAAGTTCTTCATTTTCATTGTTCTTCCAAAAAGTGATGTTGAGCTGATCATCCTATCGCATGCTAGTGCGAACTGAAGGTCGAGCCCGGGTGCTAATGGTGGTGGAGCAGTACTCCAACAACGTTGTTTCAGAGCATCGGAACCTGGTAAGAAATGGTTGCTTTTACTTTGTGACTTTTTAAGTTCTCTGCACCAGAATCAGCAGAGGTTCACGAACCTGATAGTCAAGACATGGCTAAGTAGGGCCCGTCAATTATCCCTTATTTGGGTCTGTTAGTACCTCTGTAAATTACACCAAATTCTCGTAAAAATCTATAAAATTTAAATTTTTTATATATTGAACGGATATACGGTGTTATAATTTTTATCAATTTATATATAAACTTTTTTCATTCCAAACATCCTCTAAACCAAGAGTCACAAGAACTGATTATTTTCTTGTTTTCTCTTATGACCTTCACCTTATATCTATTCTTATTTTAGTCTTTATATCTTATTTTTTAATCATAAATTTCTTATATTTACGATTAAATTTTAATTGAGTCATTTTTTTAAGAAATTCTTATACAGGGAATGTGAAGAAAACGCTATGTATATTGTATGAAATTTTTTTCGTCAATGAATTTGAGAATTAATAAAAAGAAAGAACATTTTTTGTTAATGAATTTGAGAATAAGATCAAAGCAAGATTTGACCATAAATATATAGAATTATTATTATCATTAGAAATAAAAAGATCTAAATGAAATTACGTATTGAATATAATTTATCTTGCATTATTTTTAGTATCGCACTCTTTTGTCAAGAAACATAATTCACAATTTCTTAATCAAGTTGGGTCATTTAGTTTCGTCTTTTGCACGATGGGTGAATGTATTTAATATAAAATATAAAATATATCCTGAGGTGAAATATAAGCTTTTAAACCGTAAATGATATAATTAATGGTATTTGTAGGATCAACTTAACTTTTTGTCAGCATTCAACTCTCTTCCCCTTCGAAGCTACGCATCAATAGCGGTTAATTCTAGCACGACTTATATTAGTTTTTACATTTCAAGTTTAAGCTGCCCCCAACATCGAACTCTTCTTTTGGCATTAAATTTTTTACTTTCTCTTTTGGGATTACTCTATCCTGCTTAGAAAATGTGAGAAATAAACAAAATATCTGTTTACATGAAAATACATCAAATATATACTAAGCGAATACAGATCGTTAAAATAATGAAAGAGGTGATCAATTAAAATAAGAATCTCTCTTTCTATATTAATTTATTTGAAGTTCTAAATTTTTAAAAATTTTTTTACAATATTAAAAAATTTTTGATTTTCCTTAATTAAATTTTATAACATTATTTTTATACCACTTCAATACTAATTATTATTATTATTTTTTAAATTTTTTCAAAACTCCAAATACACTCTGAGCAAACTTCGATTTCAACATTAGTTGTTGGTAACGAGGGTATAAATTAGTGGCTTTCATAAGCACCCAGTTATGTTGAAGTTCCTTGGTGGTCTCCGGTTTCTTTATTTAAGGGCGATGGCTTTTCCCTTGGGTTCATGTAGATGCCTCTTGTATTGTCTTGTGCCAAGAATTTGAGAGCTAGCCATATAGAACGTGCTCGAATTAAAAATTTATGGCACAAAATATATAAATATATATATTTAAGGTTTTAACATTTCTTCACTAATTTGAATTGTCTAAAAAAAAAAAAGTGAAAAGTAACATAAAATTAAAAAAATTAAATATATTGATGAATAATTTTTATTTTGTTATATTTTTAACTAGTTTAAATAAAGCCATTCGTTTAGTGTATATATATTGTCTTATGTTTCTTTTTTTCTTTTATATTATCTTCTTCCCGATAAATCTTTATTCGAAACAAATGTGTAGTGTCCGTTTAGTAACATTTATATTTTGTTATTTATTTTAAATTTATTTGTTTTCTATTTTTTAAAAATTAATTTTATTTTAACAAATTTTTAATTTCATTACATTTTTATGATATTAATTCTATTTAAGAAAATATATTTTAAATTGATTTAATTAATTAATTTAATAAAATATATTGATACTAAATATTTCAATGCCATAAAATATTTACTTGTAACAATAATTAATTTTAATAAAGTATATTAATAAATAACATAATTTAGTAATAGTTTTTTTTATTTATAAAAGAAATTTCACTTAATAAGATATTTTAATAAAATAAATCATTTTGAGAGGTAATTTTTACTTATTAAAAAATTAAATAAATAAAATAAGTTATTTTAATAATAAATTATTATTTTAATAGCAATTTTAATTTTAATGAAATAAATAATTTTAATATGTACTTATCATTAATTTAAATTTATTAAATAATTTATTTCAATATTCGTAATAAAAATAAATAAAATGTTAAAATTTACAAAATATCCGAAAAGAAAAAAATTGAGAACAAAAATAAAAATTAATTTATAAAATATATTTTT
>JAVXUM010000030.1:8567914-8578191 GCA_035590655.1 Pouteria glomerata
TGATATCGAAATGGGAATTATTAATTAAAATTTAATTATTTAGATATATTTATAATTTTTAAGTAAATACACTCAATTCTATTATAGGTAACTCTCTCAACTATTTACATCTTATACCTACCTTTCCTAAATTCTAATTTTTTGAATACTTACCCCCTTGGTTAGTTTGGACCATTAAATTTTAACAGGAGTGTAAAAGTCCACCAAGTTAACAAAATTTGTTACCATAAAGATAAATATATCCCTTACAGATACTTCTCTTAAATATTAGATTAATTACAGTTACTTTCCCCCAATTATTTGAATCTTACACTTATCTTTCTAAACTTGAAGATTATTTATGAAAAGAATATATTTTAAAGACTAAATTACTTGATTTTATTATTTTATAAATTATTTTTATCTATAAATATAATTTAATTTAAAAACTAAATAAATTTATATAGATAAATTTAATTTTAATTTTCTCTTCTTCCATAATTGGACCTTCCATCACCTTATATCTATTTAGAAACATCAGTAGTTTTAGAATAATTAATAACTGCATTTATTGATTTAATATAAGACATGACTATTTGATAATTATATACCTTAAAAATATTCCATGAGTTATAATTTGCCCAATTGCGATCAATTTCTAATCCCAATACTTGGTTGGTTGTTTGTATTACTTTTGTATTTTGGTTTTTATTATGCCATATTGCCTGAGAATTTACTTGTTTAAATTTTGTATTTTTTATCAAAGTTGACCTTTTTTTTGGCTGCATTTAAATTTCTATTTCAATTTAAACAGAGCATTATATAATTATAGGTTCTCTCCGTCACAAATGAAGACTATTAATAAAATTTTAGAAATTATCAACCTCTGCTTGGATACCTTCTTATCTTAGAATTAATTCAATTTTAAAATAAAAAATTAATTTGATTTAATTTGATTAGTGAAATTTTATATGTAGAATATATGTTTGAATTTAACAATTGAATTGATTTGATTTAAAAGAAATACTAAATTTGATCATGTTAATAGAAATAAAAAATACGATAAACATGGTATATGAGATAAATTTATTTGTTTACTTACATGATTTGAGAAAAGTGAATTCCCATCAAATTTTTTGTTTTGAGTTAGATTCCAAATAATATAAAAGTTTCAAAATTTGAGTTATGAAATGAAATTAACTCAAACTCATAAAATCTTATTTTAATTTTAAATATAAAAATGGATAGAAACTCTTATTAAATGAAATCAAATTTCATTAAATTCATCGTTCTAAACAAAATGAAGTGAAATTTAAAAACAATTACAAGGCTTCAAGAAGAAAATTAACAAAAAGTCAAGCGGTGCACCTGAGGCCCATGTGCTTGCCCGAGCTCGTTCTCTAATTTAACCTCCCCTTATGGACTAATGGATCTAAGATAATTTTGATGTATTTTGTTTTGCTCTAAATAAATAAATTATTATTGACCAATTTTATATATTTATAGTCCATGTTTAATTACATGTAATGACCTATTTACACTTTTTTTTTTTTCTGAAGAAAATTTCTTCATTATTCTTTTATCTCTATGCAATTATTTTAAACAAATTAAAAAAAATTATATTTCTAGATAAAAATAATTTAATTTTCAAGTTTACCTATATAAATTTTTTAATTTTTAAATTAAATTATATTTCTAGATAAAAATAATTTAAAAAAATAAAATCAAACAATTTAGTGTTTAAAATAGATTTTTTTTCATAATTACTCTTAGGGCCTAAGAAAGTAATTGTAAGGTTTAAATAGTTAAGCTAGCTGTAATTAATCTAATATTTAAGAGAGATAAGTGCAAGAGGTATATTTATCTTTATGATAAAAAAAATTATTAACTGATGACTTTTATTATTATTATTTTTTGTTAAAATTTAATAATTCGAACGAAGGAAAGAAAATAAGTGTTTAAAACATTGGGATGTGCGGGAGATAAGTATAAGATTCAAAATAGTTGGGAGAAATAATTATAATTAGTTTAATATTTAGGAAAAATAAGTATAATTTATTAATATTATTTTAATTTAAAAATACATAAATATCATTAAACTATTGAATTTTAGTATGACGTATGACTTTTCCAAATCCAATTTGGTGAACAAACAGAAGGGACGAGGAGGACGGGAGAGACACAGTCGTGACTGAGAGAAAAATTGGAAGAATAAAATTTATTTTAAAATTTTATTTTTAATTTCTAATCTAGACCGTTAGATGTCCTATGTTAAATTATAACCATTGGATTGGATTGAAGAAACTTGGGTTGCCCACAGCTGCCCGGTCAAAGGGTGCTGTCGCTTTATAAATCGCGGCACATCGTCCCATCTTGTATACCAACAATCTCCCCTCTCGAAGATTCTTTCTTTCCTCATTCTCCATCTCTGATTCGGATCAGGTGCTTTTTAAATTTGCTTGTATTATTGTGTATAGTATGTTATTTTAATCCTGATTTTGCTGCTTTGATCTGATCGTTCTCTCAAATAACTGGTATCTCCGGAAGCCTTTCTAATCTCTCGATTGATCGAATTGTTGTGGGTTACTGCGCATGACTGTAGTTTTTCATTTAATCTTGATTTTGCTGCTTTGATCTGATCATTCACTCAAATTACTGGTATTTCAAGAAATCGCTATAATCTTTCTTTTGATTGAATTGTTGTGGGTCACTGCGATGCTTGTAGCTTTTCATTTTTTATTAGGCTAAAAATTTGGTGAATTTTTGTGGGTTTCGTGTTATATATGAGATTGTTCTGATCTCTTACGGGTATTGAATCTTAAGGGTTTTTATTCTTGGTTTCATTGTGATTTTTCTAATTCATGTTTTGTCTAAATAGATTCTGAATTTTTGTGGGTTTATTATTATATGTGTAATTGTTCTAATTTTTATCTAGTATTGAATTGCTGTAGGTTCCTGCACATGTCGGGGGTTTGATTTTCATAATTAGGGTAAAATGGTTGCTAATTTTATTTGGTTCGGTGTGATTTTGCTTCTGTTTTTGTTATATTTTTTTTCTTGGTGATTTTTTGCTGTACATGATTATAAATATTGTGTCACATTGCTATCTAATTTATGATTTTATCAAGCCTTTTACATCAATGTCCATGATATTTATACTCAATTGTGTATTTTACCCCCTGTTTTTCCTTTGTATATGCAATTTATTTTTATCGTAGCCGATCCAGAAAGCCAACTTAGAGGCAGTGAGGTGAAATTTTCTGTCATTTGAGGAGGCAGACATGTATCATAAATGTTCATAAACCTATGGGATTCCAAAGCAATTTTGAAAATTAAGGCTGCTACCCGCTTGCTCTGCCAGTGTATATAGTTTGCATAACAAGATGAACTTTGTACTGTATCCTGCCTTTTATTTTCTTAAATGTAATCATACAAATAAGTGTGGAATGGTGATCCCACTTTTGGTATCATGTACAGTATAATATTATGTATATGCTACAGTGAATTTGGAAAACAACAATCCTCAGAACATAAATTTTTCAATGTAAATCTGATTGTATCAGGTGGGATTTAAAACTTGGTGTATGTTTTTACAGTTTCTACTAGAGCATCCATAATTGAATGTTCTTTGATTCTCATGTTCTTTAATCAATATACTAGGGGAAAGGTACACACTACGTGTGTGAAATACTGCAATTTTTTTTTTTTAATTTTTTTCCTTTTTTTTTCTTTCTCTATTATTTATTTATTTATTTTTTTTTCTGAAAAAAATGATATGAGAATTGAGAACTTGGATAACTTTCTTCTAGAACTGGAAAAATCAGAGAGAAGAAATGGAGAGGTGGTAGTAATGTTTCTCTTGAATTTGAAAAATTGAAGTACCAAGAGCCAGGAAGTTACAAATGAGTGCAGAATTAGAGAAACTTAAAAGGGTATTTTGGTAACCAGAAATGTGTTGGGGCTTCAACTAAAGAGGGAGACTAATTAGTGTTCTCACGTTATATGTTAGTATAGATAATAATCTTATGTGGTCCAAGTAGTTTGCTTATTTATGGCTAAGTCAGTCATACCTTATGTTTATAGATTTTTTATGTTCTTTCTCATCAATAAGATGTTGATGGTATCCTTTAACTTGTTTCAGTGGTCGCATTTGTAGTTAAAAGCAAAGGAATTTTGTCTGTCAGTGTGGTCCTTGCAAATCTAGCTACCAAGTTTCATGTCTGAACTCGACATCCAGATCCCAACCACCTTCGGTACGTTTGTTTTGTTTGGTTTTCCATTTAATACTTGTGCCTTGCCCTATATTTGTCTGTGGGACAGAAGTAGTCCTTGTGTGTAATCCCTCACATTGGTAGTTCTCTGTATGATAGCTGTTGGGCCCATATATTTTGCCATCTATTCCATAATAATAATAAAATAAAAAATTCAAAAGAAAAGCAATTTTTATATTTATCTTGTACAGATGAGAAATATTCTTTTGTCAATATGATGATTAGTTGACGGCTAACCCTATGGATTGAACACAAATATAAAATACTATGAAATGAATGATCATGTGCCTATTTGCTGGAAGCTATGTTGGCGTATTGTTGATGAGTAATCTGATCAAAACTAAACTGATGCATATTTTTCTATTGTTATGTTTCCATTGTTATGAACAGACCCATTCGCTGAGGCAAATGCTGAGGACTCGGATGCTGGGTCAAAAGAATATCTGCATATCCGTATACAGCAGCGTAATGGTAGGAAAAGCCTGACCACTGTCCAGGGGTTGAGGAAGGAATTCAGCTACAACAAAATACTTAAGGACCTTAAGAAGGAGTTTTGCTGCAATGGTACTGTTGTCCAAGACCCAGAGCTGGGCCAGGTGAGCCTTCACTGTGCTAAATACTACAATATACAACATCCTTTCTCTTGCTGTTAATTATATATTAATATATCTAACATCACCATGATAATGCAATGAACATAGGTTATCCAACTTCAAGGTGATCAGCGGAAGAATGTCTCAACCTTTCTTGTTCAGGTAATTCTTTTAAAAGCACGTTGATTATACAAATCATACCATAGTTTGACATTGTTCTTTTTTACTTTTATTTTTATTTTATTTATTTATTTATTTATTTATTTTTAATTCTGTTTGCACTGTTGTTTTGTCTAATAGGCTGGCATTGTGAAGAAGGAACATATCAAAATCCACGGTTTTTAAAATAGCAGAAGCAGCAGCGGATTGAGCCTCATTGCATTAGCTGCTGCTGGGTCCAAGTATAGGGCCTTATAAGTATATACCTGCTCGAGTATTCGGATCCATGTTTGGCCGGTACTCTTAAATCTGGACTAAACATTCTGTCGTTCAGTTTCCAACTGTTTAGATAAACCCATATAATATCCGGTGGTCACAAGTTTTTTTTTTTTTTTTTTGGTAATTAGTGGTCAAAAGTTGGAAGGCTTCATTGTCTGTAACCTGTGATGATTGTGGATTGTTGTTATGCTTGCCTCCATCTTTATCTAGAACAATATTACACTCTAGAATTTGGTGGGAGTTAGTTTGAATGTTTTTATTTGAAGCTTGTTTGTTGTGAGTTATAATTATTTTCTTTTTTCACCGTGGGGAATTCTAAATAAAATGTGCAGTTTTCCCAAAGAAAAGTATGAATTTTCAGCAGTTCATTGGCTTGATGATGACTGAGTGACGTTTAGATGATGCCTACGACTCCACATGGCATGGATGCTTGATGGCATGTGTTGTTGTGCACATGGTGTAT
The DNA here is from genome assembly GCA_035590655.1 of Pouteria glomerata. NCBI lineage: Eukaryota > Viridiplantae > Streptophyta > Magnoliopsida > Ericales > Sapotaceae > Pouteria > Pouteria glomerata. The sequence continues at coordinate 8,573,659 of JAVXUM010000030.1, forward strand.
CGACTTGCTTAGGTAGCTTATCTCTGGTTTGTGGCTCTTTTGTTGGAGCTAGAAGAAATTTTTTTTTTGGCTTGAATTTCATCGGCCTTAGAACTTGTGGCAAAATGGGATGAAAAAAGACTGGCAGAGCTATTGTGAAGTTTAACAGTTTAGATATATTTATATATTTTTTAATTAAAAAATATGTAAATGAATAAGGATTGTTGAATTTTAATTCACTGGCTCATAAGGAAGATATTATGGAGCGAATATTAACATAACTTTGATGTCTGTCTTTCAAATCCAAATGGGATAAAGGATGTAAATGAGTGGGGTATTTGCCTAGTTAATAAATTTTATTACTGAACCCATTTATTTATTTATTTTTTTTGCTTATTGTTTCCATTTTAAATTCATTTTAAATTAGTCAAACCATTTTCAAATTTATTGGCTAGATTATACACTAAATACTTATTAAATATTTGATTTGGAATAAAAAAATAAAAAAATTAGTAACTAATGAAAATATTAAATTTATTAAGTTAAACAAATTCATTGGTCAGCCTCTAAGTTTAATACATGTTTGCATTGTCTACTTACATATATATATATGTGTGTATATTTTTAGCTAAATCTGTACACTTATGCACGTGTTTTACACTTAAACAAAGTAAAAACAAAATATTCAATAGAATTACTAATTAAAAAAAAAAGTTATATATTATATTGTATTATATTTTTTTAAGGATAAAATTGAAAACATGTAAATATATATTATATTATTTATATTATGTTATATTAAATGAGTATTTAATGAGTATCTTTAATGAGTACCTTATAAGGATAAATAGATATTAAATATCTTAATGTAAATTTTAAATTGTTTTAAATTTACACGGATATTAAATTTTAATTTCAAACTTATTCTAATTTCATTAGAATATTTCTTAATAAATTTTTATCTCGGTGCTTTAATGTATCCATCCCATTGACATCTTTGGCATTTCAGATTGGGATGCAGGTAGCTAGTGTTAATGCTTACATGACAACAGTATCATGTTAAACACAGCATGAGAGGGTGAGACAATCCTATCTCAGAGCAAACCCATTCAACCTGTGCAATTCCAACCGTTGAGGTTGGTGGACTTCGCGGTACTAAGTTCAAGCTAACACTATTATTTTCAAATTGATTATTCTTTTGGGAGCAAAGGTCTTATAATGGCTTGAAAAAGCCATTTTGCTCCATTCCCTTTTTTACGTGGGCATAGCACAAGGTGAAATGTTCGAGTTTGAAATTATGCACATGCCTAAGAAGAGAACCACCTCGACTCAGAAAATTATAGGAATTGTGACTCGTCTCTAAGTTCGTAGTGTGGAATGGACGGTATGCAAATATGTGAATTAAATTAGATAAAATAAAAACATAGATTAAGTGAAGTGAAATCAACATTCAATTAGATCATCTATACTTGCTTATATTTCTCATATAAAATAAAATTACATAACATTATAAATAATTAAATTTCATATCTCAATAACAAAATTCAAAAGTTTACACAATCACAATATAAATAAAAAATACAATACAAATCTCAAAATATGATAATTAGTTGCGACCCACATGCCGGGTTACATAAATAAAAATACAATTATCTAAATAAAAAATTAAAAGTCTCTAAGTCTGAACTATCAGTCTGAACTCAACTCTTGGTGTAATTGCTTTCAACTCTCGATGGATCATATGTAATATGAAAGGGGTGAGTACTACTATCCAATAGGTAGGACTATGTATGGGTACACAATTGTACGCGAATTTACAACAATCTCAGCAAAATAAAATTTACTTAATGTAAGTGTAATGACTAATGTAATTTTCAATTTTCTTTACCTCTAACTTTATTCAAGGAAGGATAATACTTAATAAAGCACGTGAGCTTACTAATCATATTATTTTACGCTCACAACAAATATATGCAACTATAGTAAGGAACCAGTTACACCATTTGTAACAACCCAACTTTTTTGAAATTTTAAAGAAAAAAGTATAATCCTAAAAGGGGACGGTTGCAGGCTATGCTTGCAACCTTTTAACTTACAATGCAGGCTACCTACGAGCCTTTGAATTTTCAAATGTGTGATATATGCATGCTTGAGTGGTCAAATCATGTAGGAGTAACGAGGTAGCTGTGGATGTAGCTTCTGATAGACTAATGAGTTGCTTGGCCACAAAGCATTATGAGGTATATACGTAAATGTATATGTGTAACGTTGATATGTTGGAGAAAAAAGGAATTGAGATAAGAGAAAGAGAGAGGGCGGATAGTGTCACGCCCCTAACATTATTGTTCAGGACAAACAACATGAGAATATGAGAACTAATAAAAGTAAACAAAACATGTATTAAGGTCAAATCATAAAATAATAACATTAATCAGAGTAACTAACAATCGTTCATCATTCCCATAATAAATAAAAGTAGCATGATACATCATCACATAATCTCAAATTTCATGTGTCACGCCCCGAGTCCGGAGACCCGAGGTGTGAGTAATAAACACACATAACATGGTAAACTGGGTTAACACTATTAGAGCAATACCACAGTCACGAAATGGACCTACAAAATCTCCCCTATTATATAAAGGCCTAAATATTTTGAAACCTGGACCTGTAACAAATAAACTTGCCCATAATATTCACACTGCCTCACTAATATCCACTAGACCATACATTCATACCAACTTTAGTTAATATAAGCTAATAGCCAAGAGCTTAAAGTGAAGATAAGGACATAAATTACATAAACGGGGCCTTAAGGCCATTACATTCCCAAAAGTTAAAAATAATATACATCCTCCAATCAAAGTACATATCCATCATAAGGCCTTAGGGCCATTACAATCCCATAACCAATATACATTTAGATTAACCAAAGTGTACATAAACTTTGCATCCCCCTTTTTTAACTATACATCAATCAAAATACATCAACTAGCTAAACTTTTGCTGCGTGTCCTGCAAGTCTCCTAGCCGGCTCAAGGCTCGTTTAATCCTCCTGTGTGGGTCCTATAAGGGCATCTGTGGGGACGTGAGTACTAACGGCGTGTGCTCATGACATTTCATAATAATATGTATATCATGTATGCACAATGCTCACAATGGAAAACAATAAACAGGTAGAGCAACGGACATCTCAAGTATGTTAAAAGCTAGTAACATAAACCATGGAAAATGTAAAATTTACTAAATATCAATACCATGCAAGAGTTTTTATACACTGCCATGTCTTAACCAATTTTCATTTTACCGCACTTTCACACATTCATTGGGGATTGGGTATAACTCAATCGTGTTTTAGAATCTCAACTCAGGGCGATGATACGCCATAAAAAGTACGGTTATATCATTTAATCGTTCTTTAGGATCGCGGTCCAGGGCGACGATATGCCATAATACACGAATCATTTTGTGGGCTACTAACTCACTGGTATGAACACCAACCCTGTGCAGGTTCCGAGACTTTCAACCTGAGGGTATCTCAAGACTCTCCCTAGTTTCCGTACCCCACTACCCCAGCCAAAAATCAACAATTTTTATCTTTTTATAACTCTTAAATTCATCAATCATCACTTAACTTAACTAGCACCACATACCACGCACCAGTTTACAATATTAACTTAAAAATAGCAAATGGATTCCAAATGCAATGCCACTTTAACCACACCAATTTCAACTCAAATGCATTACTTTAAACATGAAAAAAATTCAGTTTTGCTAAAGGAAAGACCCGCAGTATTTTTCTACATTTTTACACTCCATGGTTCACTTTAAGCCATAACAATTTAGCAATTTTGCAAGAATAATTATGGCAATTTCCATACACACTTGCACAAAGTTTTTAAGTTTAAATTAAGGTCCAATATACCATTTATTCCCAGAATTTCCAGATTTCAACCTAGGGCTAATTGAAGTAAATTATTGGATTTGCAAGTCACCAAAATCACTTTCAACAGACCTAGGTTACCAAATTCACTTTCACCAATTCTAGGTCAACAATTTGACACCAAATAACCCTAGGTTATTAACATATCTCAAACTACCCTAGGTCACCAAATAACTCATTTCTAGATCACCAACACATCACAATACAAGAATTACTTCAAAAAGGGTTCTTTACAACCAAATACATATTAAAGGAAGTTGAGGTATCTCCCTACCTCTTTTTTGGCTGAGCCTTAAAGAGCTCCAAGAGAAATTGAAATCAATCCTTTAGGTTTCAAATTGAGGTTTTGCCACTCCTCTTTTAAGGTTCTTCTCCTTCCTTTTAATTCCACCAACACACCTTCAAAGAAACCAATTTTCCTTTTGTTCATCTTCAAGACTTAACATGGAGATTAACCTTATTCCAAATTGAAGTTAGGCATGGAGGACTTACCAATGATCCAAGAAGATCTCCTTCTCTTCTTCTTCTTCTCTTCTCAGTTTCTTCTTGTTGTTCTTGGTTTTCCTTCTATGGTTGAATGGTCATCTACATGGAGCATACATGAGTGAATT
>JAVXUM010000030.1:8609355-8624769 GCA_035590655.1 Pouteria glomerata
TCAAGTCATGCACTACATAAAACATGAACATACATTATCAAATGCAAAGGTTTCTCTACCACTTGGCCGAAATTCAACCCACCATCCTTTCCCTCAAGCATTTTAAACTTATTTTCCCACAAAAAAAAAAAAAATTTATTCACACCAAAAGTGAGGGTATCACAAAAACCACCCATTTCATTCATCTCAAACGTGAGGGGTATCACAGTGTGTGTGTGGAAACACTAAGAGAAAGGGAAGAAGATTCTTTATAGATACACATTTTTCTCCCTCTCTCTCTATATATGTATTTGTATGTGCATATATACACAAGTTGGTGCGTTGGAGTAGGGGCAGCTCCATAAGGGGAAATTTGGGACATAATTTAATAATTGGTAAACACGGCATAATAATTTAAGAATGTCTTTCACAAGGTCAACCGGGAAGGGAGTGCCAAAATGTAGAAAATGCCAAAATTTAGAAGTCCCGAAAAGAAGAGAGAAACTAGAAAAATATATAAATTAAAATTGTATGCTAATAAGGGGTCAAAATGAAACTCTAGTCAACCTTGCTTACGGGCATCAGACTGTATCTCCGCAAGATATAATATATATATATATATAGAGAGAGTAATAGTATATTTAATCAAATTGGAATAACGTTGACACCTATGGCATTGATGCCATGTTTAATTTGCTCTTACCAAAATTATGGGCTGAAGCTGCCATATATAGCTGCATATAAAACCAATACAGTGGTAGAGGTGTGACCAGTAAAGCTAATTTTTAAAGACGATAAATGCTCTGATACGGAAGCCTTCTTAACTTTTTATTTTTATATATTTTTTTACCTCTTTTTTTTTTTTTAATAAAATTTATCTTTCTACAATTTAAACTACTTTTTGAATTATGACGATGGAGAGCAAATTATTGTGATGCTAACCATATTTAAATATACCAGTATCTGAATTTATGATGTATAAAAAGTTAGGCTGCCATGCAATAACACTTTTTGATCCCTATAGTCTTTTCGAATGGGAAAAACACTTCCATCAATTTTTTTAAAATAAAATAATGTGCATGAAATAATATGATGTGTAGGAAAAAAAACACTTCCCGTAATTTTTTGTGACAGTCGATTCCAGATGAGGTGATTGTACTGGATCAGTTTGGACCACGAGAATCTGTTTCCCACAGACGGCGCCAACTGTTGATGCTGAAATTTCGCGGTCCTCGATTTGGGCCTCCGAGAACTCGATTCACCAGAAATAATAAAAATCTATCCGTCAAGAACACCAGTGTAGTGCCTACCAAAAAATCTCCGATGCTTAAGTTAGCAATGGTGACAGGATTTTTGTATATAGAGAGGAAGAGAAAGAGAGAGTCTTTTTCCTCCCTGTTAGGGTGATTTCATCCCCTATTTATAAGGATATTTTGTAGAGTTTTAATTCGAATCAAATTGGAAGTTTCCCTTGATCTATTGAGATTTCCTTATTCAAATAAGGAAAAGATAGAATTGATATATACCCTTATAGGATTTAATGTGATTTTATTAAATTTGCCCCCATTCACAGATATAAATCTTACCACTAAATATGGACATAAATCTTTGCCCTTAGTTTAGTGAAATTTTTCAAAATACAAAAAACTACACTCATCATTATAGTTTGCTAGTTGGAGAATTTTAAATTTGTACTTTGAAATAATGTTTTTTTAGTATCTCACTATTTATTTTTTATTCAGTTGATCTTATTGACTCGAATAAAGTACAAGATGTTTGGTGTAACAAAAAATAACAAAAAAATATGATTTGTGAAAAAATTAAACATTTAATGTGCAGTCATCAAACCACGTTCTTTGATTTATTTCTTCCATATTCATTTAGAAGCATTTATGTTCATTTTTTTGTTCTTTAATCTTTATTTGTTTATTTATTTATTTTTTTTGGCAAAGAGTAAGAGTAACTTACTCTTATATTTTATATAAAAAACATTTGATATCAGTATATAGTATTTTGTATTTTATTATATTTTATTTATTTATTTAAAATTTAAAATTTTACTTGTAATTTGGGCCTACATTGACCCAAATTCTCGGATCCGTTACTATTTACAGTTCATATATATTGTATTATTGGCTTACAACAATTTTTTTTAACATTTTTTGCCAATATTTCAAAACAACATCATTTTGGAACAAAAACATAAGAAATAGAAAAATCCCAAATTTGATACACTTTTTACACTCAAATCCTACCCGTCTCTCTTTCTCTTACTAGTTTGTCTCTTTGTCTTATCGGCTACTCATCGCATCTTGGGAATAGAAGCAACAGCTCTTCACTAAAGCCTTCTCCCTTGGTAAATGATATTGCCAGAGTCTATTACTTTGACAATACCAGCAAACAATGATTATAGAGAAGGAGAAAAAGAAAAATAAGTATATGGTGAAGATAGTGAACACAAGCAAGAGGTATGGAGTGGTCCTTCAAACAAAGTGTGTGAGGGGATAAATGCTACTCAAGATGGGAATGATGTGATGGAGAATTATGAAGATAGAGTTGAAAAACCAAAGGAGCAGATGACATTTGATACATTGGAGGACGCTTATCTATATTACTATAGATATGCCAAAGAAGAATGTTTTGTTATGTCTAAAAGAACAAGTAAAAAGGGAAGAGATAGAAAGTTGACAGATATAACTCTTTCATGTAGTTGTGCTAGAAAGGTGAATGTGAAAACAAGCAAACCGGTCAAATTACGACCACAATCAAGAATTAATTGTCCAGCTCACATTAAAGTAGTTATAAATTGGAATAGAAAATATAAGTTAAATCGGGTTACTTTTGAACACAATCATGAATAAAGCCCTGAAAAGGTAAGATATTTCAAGAGTAATAGAGTACTTGGATGACATACATGTGGGGTTATGGTCCAAAAGCAATTATTATTGACCAATGTATGGAAATGAAGAATGCCATAGAAAATATATTCCCTAACACCCGACATCGGTGGTGTATATGGCATTTTATGAAAAAAAATGTCTGAAAAATTTAGTGGCTATAATACTTACCAAACATTTAGGTGGTCCATGCTTGCGGTAGTTTATGATTCACTGACAATAGAACAATTTAAGAATGTTGGGTGGGGTTCATTAAAAAGTACGAACTTCAAAGTAACACATGGATAGAGGAGTTGTATCTAGAGAGAAAACGATGGGTCCCTGTTTATCTGAAAGATGTATTTTGGGCAGGGATGTCATCTATACAAAAAAGTGAAGGTATGAATGTATATTTTGATGGTTACATTCATTCAAAGACGACCTTAAAACAATTTGTAGAGCAATATGAAAATGCATTGGCAAATAAGGTGGAAAGTGAAAACCTAGAAGATGTGAAAAGTTGGAGCACTTACATCCCACGTATAAGTAAAAGTGAGTTGGAAAAACAATCTCACAGTGTTTACACTCATGCAAAGGTTAAGGAGTTTCAAGAACAATTTATTGGGAACCTTGAATGTTTATGTTTGAAGACAAAAGAAGGTGATATTATGTCCAAATATGAGATAAAACAATTAATTACATTTTGAGAAGGAGAAGAGGACCATACAAAAGAAGTGTTATTTATTGTTGAATTTAATTCTAAAACTAATGAAGCACATTGTAATTGTCGATTATTTGAGTTTAGAGGAATAGTATGTACACATCAACTGATGGTGTGGCATTAAATGGGAATTCAAATAGTACTTGACAAATACGTGTTGAGAAGATGGAGCAAAAATGTAAAAAGGGTCCATACTAGAGTTTGGATTTGTTACAATAAGTTGTCAACATCAATTGAAATGCATCGGCATGACAACATGTGCAATCTCTTTAATGAGGTTGCTGATTTAGTGGAAGAATCTTAAGAGAAGTGTGATATGGTGATGACATGGTTTTGAGAGCTAAAACGAGAGTTGATGGAAGTTTCATTTGTGGTTCAAAGTAATATTGTTTCACTTGGTGATGGCACCGTACTCAAGGGAAAGATTCTTTTTCACTTGGAGATGGGGTTATACCATCTAAATGGAACATGAACATACTTGATCCGAAGGGTGGAGAATGAAAAGGGAGACCACCGCCAAAAAGGAGGATCAGTGTTGTGGAAAACGTTATTAAGAAGAAAAGACAAACAAAAAAGAAGCCATTGACGAATCAAAAATCTAAGGTATAAGTTCTAAACTATGTTTGATACGTGAAAATGGAATGGTATAAGAAATAAGAATGGAATTTAGGTGGGAATAGAATGGAATGCTCATTCTATTCCTTTATTTTGTTACTAGTATGAAAATAATGAGAATAGAATTGACACTCAAATATTCATAATTTGGTTATATATTTTAAACATAATAAAATATAATATAATAAAAATTACTAACATTAACTTATTTAAAAACTATAAAAATAAATTTTATTTTTGAAAAACGAATTTGAACCCAAAAAAATAGCCTAAGGGTATAATGGTAATTTTACAATTCAAGTTTAAATTGGGCAAAAATTTTTTTACCTATTAAGAAACATGTCAATAAATATTCTTTTTACTCTTTTGAGATGTTTAAAATACAAATTCAGTCTAAAAACGGGCCCAGGGGCAAAATAATTATTTTATAGTATGAATTTAGATTAGACTGAAATTCGTTTAATTATTAACAAATATGCTCCAAGACTTGATGAGTTCAAAAACAATAAAGAAGACTTACCAAAAGAGTGACGATATGCTTAAAATTACCTTTAGAATTTAATCATTGGCAATCCATTAGTAGGTATAGCCACTCACTCATCTTTTAGAAATTTTGTGATAATCTAGCTTTTCTTTCTCAAATTGAGCCTAAATGTTTTCAACAAGCCAAAAATAATGAAAGTTGGATTTTACTTATGTAAGAAGTGCTTAATCAATTTGAAAGAAATAAAGTTTGGGATTTAGTTCCTAGACTTAAGGATCATTCCATGATTGGAACAAAATGGGTTTTTAGAAATAAAATAGGTGAATCTGGGATAGTTATTAGAAATAAAACTTGAGTAATAGCCCAAGATTTTAAGTAAAAAGAAGAGAATGATTTTGATGAAACTTTTGCATTGGTAGCTAGATTAAAAGAAATTTGAATGTTTCTTGCAATTGTATGTTTTAAAAATTTCAAACTTTATCAAATGAATGTTAAAAGTACTTTTCTAAATGGATACATTTTGGAGGAAGTTTATGTTGAATAACCTATCATTTTTGAAAATTATGAATTCCCAAATGATATTTATAAGCTCAAAAAGGCTTTATATGATTTAAATCAATCTCTATAGGCTTCGTATGAAAGGTTGAGCAAATTTTTGATTAAAAATGGTTATACTAGAGGAAATATTAACACTGCTCTTTCTATTAAAAACAAGGTTATGATATGCTTATTATTCAAATATGTGAATGAAATTATATTTGCTGCCACTAGTAACTCTCTTTGTTAAGAATTCGCTAAAAGCATGCAAGGTGAATTTGAAATGAGTATTATGCGAGAGCTAAATTGTTTTCTTAGACTTCAAATTAAACAAACTAAGAGAGGTATCTTCATAAACCAAGCCAAATATACAAAAGATCTACTCAAGAGATTTGGAATGAAACCAAACTTGACAAGAATGACAATGGTAAAAAGTTGATGAAAAACTTTATAGAGGTATAATTGGCTAACTTTTATACTTAACTGCAAGTAAATCCGATATTATGTTTAGTGTATGTATGTGTCCTAAATTTAAATAATGCCCTACGGAATCTTATGTTATTGTTAAACATATTTTTAGATATTTATTAGGAACATCTAATTTAGGATTATTTTATCCTAGGAACATTTCTTTTGATTTTATTAGTTACTCCAATGCAGACTTTGCCAGATACAAGGTTGATAGAAAAAGTACTAGTGAAACTTGTCAATTTTCAGGTCATTCGCTTATATCAGAGTCTAGCAAGAAGCAAAATTCTATAGTATTGTCCACCGCAGAAGCCAAGTATATTGCAGCTGGAAGTTATAATGCACAAATTTATAGATAAAGCAATAATTAGAAGATTTTGGACTCTCTTTTAATCAAATTCCAATTAATTGTGATAATGCTAGTACTATTAATTTATTAAAAAATCCCATTTAACATTCTAGGACCAAGCATATTGAAATTAGACACCACTTTCTTAGAGATCATGTTCAAAAAAGTGATATTACTCTTGAATTTGTTGGGACAAAAAATTAATTAGCTAATATTTTTACTAAACCATTGAATGAGAATAGATTTTGCTATATTCGTAGAGAACTTGCCGTGTCTAATCCAATATGATATTGATTTAATCTTCTTTACGCTAATCGATGTTATATATGTTTAGGGAGAACTAAATATATTGTGATGAATCCTTTTATTACATTGACATTGATACACATATTTAGGGGGGAAAATATGGCTAATTTTAACTTTTTTTTCCTCTCCTAATAATATTTTTGATGATGTCAAATGGAGAGAAAGACAATATTGATGATTGATGTATTAAGTTTATACAAATAGAAAATCTTTTCTTGATTTATGTCACTTGAAAATTTAAGTCTTGAATCATTAATGGTTTGTCATCATAAAAAAATGAGAGATTATTGACCCAAGATTTATAAACTTAGTTTTATAATTGATTTTAATGATATCAAACAATGAATTGAATTTTTACAATTGATTTTTAAAGACATTGTATGAAATGTTATAATTCATTTTAATTTGATAGATTCAAGATAATATGCTTGAAAGAGATTGATATTATTTTTGAGATATTTTACATAATTTGGATGAAGAAATAAAGGAATTTCAAAGTTTAGAGTAACAGAAATTAATAAAAGATGAATACTTGAACTAAAAGGTTAACTCGAGTGAACAGATAAATTAGACACATGTTAGTATACAAATGATATCTGAAGATCCAAAGGTTCAATTTTCATGAAATTTTAATATAGTAAACTAGACTTCCATATCTACAACTTTCTAGGGAATATTTTTTTGAAGCCAAAGTTAAGATGTCTAAAAATGAGCTGGAAGATTAGTTATTACAGAAGAGACTTTAATTTTGAATTCTAGAGCTAGTCTCACTTTTTGAGACAATTCATAATCTACAGCTTTAAAAAATTAATTTTGAATTCTAGAGCTAGTCCCACTTTTTGAGACATAATTCATAATCTACAGCTTTAAAAATTTTAATTTTTAGTATGTAAAAGAAGACTTTTAAAAATACAACTTGGTAGTTTAATTTCTTCAGATTCAAAAAGCATCATGGCGAAACAGTAGCTTTAATTGAAAACACAAATTTAGATTGTCAAAAAAAAAAAACCATATGGAGCTTGTCTTAGTTTAAGGGCTATATCTAAAAATCTAACCATTGGATAAAGCTCAAATTTAGCTAGATGATAGTAAAATTAAATATCTACAAAGTTATTACTTTGAGTGAATGTCAGACAAAAACGTTATGAAAGTGAAAAGAGGTCACAAATGTACCTCAAAAAATCTGAATATGAAAGAAAGTATTTGAAGTAAAGAAATTCAATTTCTTTCAAGGGCATAAGTGTCTTCTCACTTAGTAATAGCCATTTGGAGATTCTTTTCCTATAAATAGAGTCTCAAATTTAGATACACTTAAAAGAACAAAAGTAAGAAAGAAGTGCTTACAAAGAGAAACAAGAAAGTTCATTATTTTACAAACATAGAATGATTTCGTTCTACACTTGTATTTTATCTTTCATATTCAACTTATGAGAGTTTCTTTCTTATTTGATTGAGATTTAAACCCATCACTCTTATTGTAAGAAAGGGAAATTTATAACCTTTTTGATCTGTGAGAGGTGGATGAGCTCTTGTTGATTTTGGTTCGAGTGTTAGAACCAAAACAAATGATATTCTTTGAGAGAGACTTGTTGAGTGATTTAAGGATAAAACCACTTGAAAAGATTTTCTAACACCTTTGGAAGCTAATGTGCAATAAACTCTTCAAAGAATAGTGGAGAAATCTTAATGAAAGCCTTGGGGAGCGGATGTAGCCAATATTGAAGCCGAACCCCTATAAAATCGATTGTATTTGCTTCTCTTCCTTCTCAGTATATTTATTACAAATACTAGCACTCAATCTTTATCTACAAATATTAAATTTTTTTTAAGTGGATTCCATATTTGATTATCCTTTTTCATTTTGACATATTTATTTCAGAGGTTGAAATTTTTATTTGCAAAATTTTTTTAAGTAACATTATTCATCCCTCTTTAGTGTTACTATTTGGGACAACAAAAGACAATAACATTAGTTTATGTGTAACTGGTTATATTGATTTTGACTATATTGGTGATTTGGATAAAAGAAGATCTCTAACAAGTTATTTATTCACTTTTTCTAGTTATGCCATTAGTTGGAATGTGATGTTATAGTCAACAGTTGCTTTGTCTAATATAAAGACAGAGTTTATGGCTGCCTCAGAGTCAGTGAAGAAAGCTATCTGGTTAAGATGTTTGGTCAATAGTTTGGGTTTTTAGTAGAATATTACTATAGTATTTCTTATTACAAAAATGTCCTACATTTGCCAAAAATTAGATCTATCACAAAAGAACCAAGCATATTAATATCAGATATCATTTTCTACATAATGTTAAGTCACAAGTTGCTATTACAGTGAAGAAAATTCCCGCAGTAAACTATCTAGTGGACATGTTAACTAATTTAAGCTCGTTCCAGTTAACAAGTTCAGGCATTACTTGAATTTAGTTGGTGTGCACAGTGTTCAACGATTATTTAAGGGTTTTGTGGAAAAGGTAGCAAGTGAGATTTTTTGGTAAAGATCTGATTAAATATAAGCTAATGTGGAGATTTATTGGTTATGACTTGTATTTTAGTTTTAGGTTTTGATCCATATTATCTAATTTTTGAGAACAACGCAAAGATCCTGGTTGACTCATGTGGCCGACTAGAGCAAAGATGGATCACGAGGTTGATGCCTAAAAATGGCAAATTTTCCTACTCGATTCACATGATTGAGTAGTACGAAGATTCTGCTCGGCTCACGTGGCCAAGCAGAGCAAAAATGGCTCATAGGGTCAATGCCTAAAAATAGTAAATTTACCTACTTGGTTCACGTGACTGAGCAACGCGAAGATCTTGCTCGGCTCACATGATTAAGCAGAGCAAAGATGGCTCATGGGGTCCATGCCTAAAAATGGCAAATTTACCTACTTGGTTCACAAGATCTAACAGCATGAAAAACCTGCTCGACTCACGTGGCTGAGCAGAGTAAAGAAAATTTACAAGGCTGTTACCAAAAATTGGCAATGATCCCTGCTCGATTCACGTGACTGAGCAAAGCAAAGATTTTGTTTAACTCAAGAAATCGATCAACATAACATAAACTACAAATGGTTCACATGACTTAACAAATTGAAAATGGTTAATGCAATTAAATGGATGCAGTAATAAAAGTAAAACATTTTTTGATCTTTAACTACTATTCAAAATCACAAGTTCATCTGTCCTTCAGCATTAAAAAATTAAAGAGTAATGATAACAAAAGAAGAATATGGAGGAAAAGTCATATCCATTGCTAAAGGTGTTTATTTTACAAATCTAAAAGAAAATGAAAAAAGAACAGAAAACAGAGAGTCAGGAAAGGAATTCAAAGGGCATTAGATACGATGTTATCCTCCACATTGGCATTGTTGCCATCATGACTACTAATATCTTCTGATTAAGTGTCGCTTCAATGGCCTCTTGGATAATTTTAGTGCTTCCAACAGGGTCTTCAATTGCCTTTGCTCCTTCGTTCTCACCTGACTTCTTATTTGTTGTTCTCTTCTGCAGAGTCACGATCGGGCTTAATTTTTTAAAAATCTAGCTTAAGGAAGGAAGTTGCGAATTTCGACCAAGCATACTCGAAACCTTCAAGGAACACTGGCAAGAGCAAAGCTTAAAAATTGTTGGTGCCTTTGAAGTTTCAACGGTAGAGCTCTCAGCATCGAGTAATTCCTCCTTCAATTCAATAATTTTCTTTTTGGCAGCCTCTTTCGCTATATTCATTGACTGAAGCTTACTCCATAAGCCTGCCCACTTGGTCTTCAAGGCTTTATTTTCTTCTATTATTTGCTTCTCATGCCTAATGACCTCATTTTTCTCACCCTTGGTAATGGCCTCATTATCCTTCGCTGTCATTAGATCAGTCAGCATCTTCTCTAATATGCTCTGTTCATTCAATAAGGTCTTTTTTGTGTTGGCTAATCCCCTAAACAGAGCATATGATTTTAGCACGGTCTGAAGAAGAAAAGAGAGACATGTTAAAAAAAAAAAAAAAAAAGAAATAGGAAACTAAAGTAAAATAGTCATACTTTAAAAATTTCGTGATTGAGGTCGTATACTATAACTATGCTCTATAAGCCATAGAATGAGGATATGTCCTCATCTCCTACAGTGGCCAATATCTTCTACCAGGTAGTGGCACCGTTGTTCAGAAAATGCTGGTAAGAAGAGCTTTCCAATCGAGACCAGAACAAACTTCAACAGTTTTGGGTAGAGGAGAGGGAATTTTAGTAACCTCCTACTAATTTGGTACAGCTAAGGTCTCTTTTTGTTAAACATAGAAAGGAGTGGCCACAGCTCTTGACGAGCGAGCCCTTTTGGCAATTGGCTCTTGAGGGGACTTCTGGGAGGCTTTGCTTAGCCTCTCCAAGTAGCTGATATCAAACATTTCTTCGTCCTCTTAGTTAGTCAGATTGTTAGATCGGTTGATCCCTTCGGTCGAGACACCGTTATCTATGACAAAATGCAAAATAGAAGGTCAGGAAAATCATAGTGTGAAGTATCATTAACAAAATGCTAAAAACTCACTCCGTTCACATTCCGTTGTAAGGGCCTCAGTTGTAGCCTTAGGACCGAGTAGCTAGAGGGTTAAATTCTCTACCGTGATCAAATACTTTGTTTCGCAAAGTTCATTCTTCTTCGCTTCACGATGATGATCTTTTTGATTGGCTAAATAGGCTGGTCGTTTTTGAGCTAGACAAAATTAGCAAGGAAAATGATTAGAATGTGTAGACCTACAGGAAATTGATGCAAATTTAGGAGATTAAATGGGAAAAATGAAAAAACATAAATGTACCCTGTAAGGTTGGTTAACCCCAGACTCGAGGACTCGTAACTTTCTCTTTTTTTTAGTCTCCTAAAGCTAAAACTCCCAGGTAAACCCTTAGATGAAGAAGTACTTGGCTTTCTATCTTTTATTAGAAGTGGACAGGTGGGTGACGAAGTTAAACTCTAGCTTTTTTAGTCAAAACATACCACCAGCCCGAGTCCCACTCAGTGACTTCATAGAAATGTAAGAACTAGATTAGGGTTAGCTCGTGTCCTATGGTGATTAACCAAAATATGGCAGACTCGATTAGAATCCTCTAACTATTCGGAACGATTTGACCTATGGACAAACCGAGAAGAGCGAGCACTTGTAGGACGTACCAAAGCAAGGGAAACCTCAATTCGCCAACTAGTGCTGCTTCATATACGGCGATTTTCCCAGGCTTTAGGGAACACGCCGAGTTATTTACCTGGGGATTCAGTAATGGAATTTGAGGGTAACTAGAACTCAATGATTATGGCCGAGACTATTTTTGACGTGATGGTGAACCTAATGCCCTCGGCCTCGAATCAGACATCCTCGCCACCAGCTGTTGACCCATGGTGGTGTTTCTCTCTGATCGCAGCCTCAAACGCATCAAGGATTATATTCAATCGATCTCGGTCGATAGAGATAGAAGAAGGATTCTTCTCTGGCATCTTCGACAATTGAGGGAATTGGGGGCATTTGATAAGGTGCACCCACCTGATCGATAGTACCCAACCGATCTCGAGAGAAACCCAACCCGACCGAGTGATCGGAAACATTAATCGATCAATGAAATATAGACAAAGTTACTTATGTCATAATCACACGTATAATCACCTTCTGACGTATTCTGTTATACCCACCTATAGGGGTGCAACCTGCCCACTAATGGTTTTGACAACTAATTAAGGAGTATCTGTATGGGGATCCATAAATACATGTGGCACAGCTTAATTGGATAAAGAGCTTAATTCAGTATAATTCACACGCATAGTATTCATGCAGATCCTACTCTTCTCTAATAATACCATCATCTCGGGTGCCAGGTACATAGCACACTCTTATCCTGCTGTTACTCTGTCAAAATATTCTCTCAAACTCTCTTACTAACTTAAGTATCAGAGGTTCTTTCACAAGCACCACATCGGTGTTCAGATAGTTTTCTGAACTTGGCTTAGATCATTTAAAGTACTCCTAATTCGAAAACTTCATTTGGAAGCTTATCACACAAATATCATAGATATTCTTGTGGAGTATCAAACTCTACTATTGAGCCGATTAAATCTCCACTGTCCATTAAGGAGGTGGAAGGTTATAAATAAGGGTTAACTAATCATTTATAGGTATCCAAGTTTGAGTATTTTTAATAAACAATAATTTGATTCAATTAATAATTTAATTTAATTACTAATTAGTTTAATTTAATTAATATAATTAATATTAAACATATTTATCAAATTATTTTTAATAAATATAATAATCAAATTATTTAAATTATTATGAAATATATTTTATTCAATAGTTTTTAATAAATGCTATAATTAATTTTAATTAATATATTTTATATTTTCTAAATTTTATGATATAATAATTATATTCTATTCAATTATTTTGTAAATGATATAATAATTATATTTTCTTTAATTGTTTTTAATAAACAAATAATTAAATTATAATTTAATATATTTTATATTTTCAAATTAAATGAATTTTAATAATAATTTTATTTGATTTAATTAATCTAATTATTAAATTATATTATATTAATTTAAAATATATTTTATTAAATTCAATTAATTTTTTATGAAATTTATCAAGCTAAATATATTATTAAAATAAAATTTTAATAATTGTAAAAAATTTATATTTCTAAATGCAATTTTAGTTTTTATTTTAGAAAACAAAAAACGATGATAGAAAATAAGAAATAGAATATATAAACAGATAAATATAAATAAAAAATAAAAATATTATCAAACGGGGTCTTAGTGTATGCTATATAGTAAATTAGCTTGTGTCACGTGGTGTGTCTAATTTTTCAATAACCAAAAATTCTATAAGTTGACTTCTATTTATTTATTTTTCTTTGGGGGGGGGGGGGTTTGGTTTTCAAAATTTTATAAGTTTTCTATAGCATGGCATTTTAGCTTGGAAATCTTACAAACTTTTCAGGTTTGAAATTAATGTCCCTTTTTTTTTTGTTTTACAGGAACAAAACTTTCATTTCATTATACTTTCATATGGCCAAGAAAAGCCATTTAACGTTAGTCTGGTGTGCCAAAAAAAAAAAAAATACTAAAAATTTCTAACTTTTTTAATTTTCTCCTCACAAAATTTACTTCTATTTTCTTTAACTTATATAAACTTTTTTTAATTTTCTCCAAAAATCTTCATCTTTCTAAGAAACACACCAAATACCAAATAATATAAAATTTAACAAAATTTGATGAAATTTGGCACCCCTAACATCGCTTTATGTAACTAACCCATCAAAAATTAAAATATTCAACTCCTAAAAGCAAATTACACCCAAAGCACTCAACAAAAGTTACATGGTGTGGACACCAGTAGACGGTTTGGTCGTGTGTATGGACGTCGGGCCAAAGAGGCCCAACGATTATGGATTTAGTTTAGTTAGTTTGATTTTGTTTTATTTATTTTGGACTCATTTGTTTTGGCTTTTTCTAGCATTTGGTTTATTTATTAGTACTGCGTTTATTTTATTTTAAGCCTTTGTTTTAGGCTTATGACTTTTCTATTTAAACCCTAATTAGGGTTAACAGAAAAGATAGATTGAATGATATTTTGATTGCTTTTTCCTTTGCAGCTGCTATTCTTTTCTCTCTCTTCTTCTCTTTATTCTTCTTCTTCTTTTTATCTATTTTTTCTATTCTTTTTAATATTCCATATTACATCAACTTTGGTATCAAAGCAAATCAATCCCTAACCAACAAAACTCCATTGTTCATCTCAAAATCCTAACTGCCAAAAACAGCAATGGCCACCATCGCCGTCGCATTACGCGCTTTCAAAACTTTCGAATACACTTTCACACACTTTTAGCAATATTTAGCTCCGGCGAACCCCACTAGCAGAACCACCGACTTCCGGCGAACTCACTGGTGACTCCAGCAACTTTTCCAGCTACTAGCCGCTAACTTTTTCGACGTGTCCAGAATACTCCGGATTACTTCAAAATACTCCGACAACCTGCCAGCGCTCCAGCGAAGTTCCGGTGACTTTCCAGCGAACCTCCGACAATTTCCCGGCGAGCTCTAGAACACTATATTAGCCTATTTTTGCAGATTTCAGGTCATCAGTGCACTCCCAATTCCCAATTTAAACGGTAATTTCGTTCTATTATATTTTTGGTGCTATTAACTATTCTCTATTTTAGCAATTGATTGAATTGTTGTGTGCATTGTGACTTTACCGATTCCAACATTCATTCTATTTTCCGCACATTGAGCCCACTACCTACATTGATCCGCTCCTACTTTGATTATCTTTCCCTAATTTTCCTTTATCAAAAGTGAAAGAAAATACCCTCACCTATATGCCCTATGTAAGCAATATAGTAAACATGTCACGCCCCGAATCCGAGGACCCGAGGAGTGAGTGTAAAACATACAAACCATGCACAACCTGAGCCATGTATCAGAGTAACGCAACATCCACGCAGTGGACCCACATAACTAATGGAACATAAGTAAAATAATTTACATAAATTGGTTTATGATCATTACATTTTGGCACCACTACTATGGTAATAATCTGTACAACTTTTTTTTTTTTTTTACAACATTTACATTACACAAAACTAATTATACAGCTAGATGTGGTATCTCCTCTTCGGGCTTCAGCTAGCCTTCCCGAGTGGGTCCTGCATGACATCTGTAGGGACGTGAGCACGGACGGCGTGTGCTCACGCTACTCCACACTAATATATATATGCATGCGTGATAATGCACATTTAAAGCATATTAAACATAACAAGGCAATATATAAGGAAATTTATAACACACGAATTATTAGCATCAAACGACAATTCACATTCAGCACTCATCAACATATCATTAGCTTTAAAATATACGCTTTATGTTGCCATTTATTAACTGTTCCATTTCACAACAAATTTTTCACACAATCATCAACATCCTCAACATCATCAACATCATCGGGGAATGGGTACATATGGGTACCTGGCTAAACATCATTTGTGAGCTACTAACTCACGGGTATGCTGCCCCACCCTGCGCAGGTTTCGGGTCTTTCAC
>JAVXUM010000030.1:8639911-8657944 GCA_035590655.1 Pouteria glomerata
ATTTACTCAAAATAATACATGAGTCTATGTGGATTATTATATTTTGCTCGGGCTGGGTTGAGCCCGAAGTGATATTGGGTTGGACAAAGTGGGCCAAGGGCTCGAGCATCTTTTTCTTTCTTTTCTTCTTTTTCCTTTTTCTTCCCCGGTTTCCTTTCTTTTCTTTTATTTTTCAGTCGAACGAACCAGATAGGGATAGAGAGAGGAGGAAGAAGAGAGAGAGTGTTTTGGGGCAAACAAATAATCGATCCTGGGAGATCTCGATGCGGTGATCATCGTGGTGTGCTCTATTTCACGAGATTCGAGGCAAGGAGAAGAAATCAGAGTTTGAAGTTTAGAGTTCAAAATCTTTTTCTTCGTTTTTCTTCAGATTCGAGGTAGGTGAGACTTAGTTTCATGTTCTAGTAACGATCCCATATCGGTTGGGGAGGAGAACGAACGATGCCTAATAAAGGGTGGGGATACCTCTCCCTAGTGTGATGCGTTTTGGGAGGCACTGAGGTAGCCCTCGCAGAGAATAAAATCGTGAGAGGTGCGGCTCCAAAGCAGACAATATCGTACTAGCAATGGTGGTCCGGGGCTCCTACACAAAGAAATAAGAAGAGTGGGCATCAGTTGGCTATGAGATAAGATGAATGGGATGGCGTGGGTCAAAACCATACACACACTCTGAAGGATTCTTGCCAATGGACCGATTAATTGAGGTAGTGTAGGCAAATTTCATAGTAGGAGCTTAACAAAGCCCCATTCCCCTTATGTACCCAAACAGAGCACCTTCATCCAAATTGGGATTAATTACCTCAGGTTGTTCATTAGTCCCTGGATAGAACACAAACGAAAATTTCAATCAAGTACTAAAAAAATTTGCAAGGGTCTTGCAAAAGTAGCTTTCAAATTTGACATCCCTACCAAACACTATGGAAGTAAGCAAGCCATGAAGTCTTAACGACCACTCTAAAGAACAACTTAACTACATAGGAGGCATCAACCATTCTAGTCTAGTATATGAAGTATGCCATCTTAGAAAAGTGATCTACTAAAACTAAAATAAAATCACGACCTCTAACCATCTTTTGTAGCCCAAGAACAATATTCATATTAACATCCTACCAAGATATATGAGGAGTGGATAAAGGTGTGGATAAGCTAATGTTCTACTTCTTCAAGGATGGCCAGTAAAATCTATTCTCTACTAGTGCAATGGTCTTATCACTAGCAACGTGACTAATTAACTAATTAACTCACCCACATGCAACACCCAAATGAGGAATTCTCTAACTGATAACCCTCAAAACAAATAACCATCTCTAGTAGGAAATGTAAACTCATCTTTATGCATATCAAAGTCATACAAGTAGGGTACTCATCTTAAAGCATCGAAGTCATACAAGTAAGGTACTTATCTTTAGGCGTATCAAAATCTATAACATTGACACTCTTATACTCCAAAGTGAGCACTACTCTACTCAAGGCATAAAAACCCTTATTCTCTAATGATATTTGAGAACGTAGGTGTACACTTGAAGAAACTTCACCAACGAGGTGTGCTTGTTGAAATTAGCAATTCCAAACACCAATTGCACATAATCAAGCAATAAACAATCACAAGGATTTACTAAAATAGTAGACAAGAAAAACGTCGACCTCTAGAATGGTGAGCCAAAACCCTTCCACTATATAATTTTGGTTGACAAGACTCTTCTGTTATTGGTACACAATTGTACCCACGATCCTATCATACATACACCTTGCTTGCACCTATGTGAGTCAACAAGCGCAACAAGACAAGCCCACGAATCGAAATGCTGATGCAAACACTGGTCTTCTATGAAAATGTGTTGTTTGTTTGCTAACTAAATGATTGAGAGAAATGTTAAGGAAGCATTCAATATATGATTTCTTCTCTCTAGATGGATCTCTAGACTTTAGGAGGAGGTCTTTTATGTAGAGCTTAATGGTAGCCTAATCTAAGACAAAATTTGATATGAATTTCTCCTATTAGTGTTACCAATCTCCTTAGACATTTGAAAACCTTTCCGGAATAATGTATCAATTGCCATGCACATTTAGATAATTCTCAAATTGATATGATTTCTAGTCTCTTTAAAGTAGTTAGAAGTCCTATTTTAATTTGAAATCAATTTGAAAATTATCTAAATATGCATGGCAATTGATATATTATTCCGGGGAGGTTTTCAAATGTCTAAGGAGATTTGTAACACTAAATACTTCTAACTACTTTAAAAAGACTAGAAATCCCAATGGTCATCTGGACTGAACATTTATCAATTGTTCCAGCGAGTTTTGAACTTTTGAACATAATTTCTTGGTCTTTCTAATTCTTGGCAAAATGTCCAGCTAGATCTATGGAATCATCTAGCAAGGTACCATTAACATGTTTGAGGAATCTCACCTTAGCTTAGCATAAAGTTGGTGATCCCTTCTATAATACAATCTGCAATGGCTCAACATGATCCCCTCTAACTGGGAATACACTAACACATTATCAATGAATATGACCACAAATTAATCTAAGTAAACCTTGAAGGCTTTATTTATTAAATCCATAGGCATTGCAAGAGCATTTGTTAGCTCAAATGGCATAACAAGGAAATCATAGTGGTCATACTAAGTCATGAATGCGGTCTCGGGAATATCTTCCTATCTCACCTTCAACTGGTGATAACTAGATCCTAGGTCAATTTTTGAAAAGACAATTGAACCTCTCAATTGTTCAAACAAGTTATCAATCCTCGGCAACAGACACTAATTATTGATCGTGACATGATTAAGCTTGTAGTAATCAATATACATATGCAACGATCCATACTTCTTTGCAAAAAACAATGTTGTCACACCACAAGGTGAAGTATGAGGGTGAATAAAACTCTTACGAGTTAACTTCTCAATCTAAGATCTTCGCCAGCGAACTCTGCCGATGCCAACCTATACGATGCGATAGAGATAAGCTCGGTGCCAGGAGCCAAATCAAATCCCAAATTGGATCTCCCACTCAAGTAGTAATCGAAACAAATCATCTATAAACACATCTGAAAAATCACAAAAAGCTTGCAGTAACTCTCCTGCACTACGATTCTCGTCTCCATACTCATGAAAGCAAATAAACTGTACAATTCCATTCGTCCCTGCCCTTCAAGAGAAGGCAAGATTTGAGGACTACGCCAATCTCCAAAGAAGCGAATCATGTACCCCTCTGTGGCGTACAACGTCACCCGACCTCGGATATAGTCAATCATAACCTGGTAGACTGCTAACCAGTCCATTCCCAATGTAACATCAAAACTACCCATCTATAAAACGATAAGGTCAAACGCTGATAAAAACTCTCGATCTGGGTCTCCGTATCGAATGGTAATCTCTTAACCTCTACAAATCTGAGTTAACAAAGAACGACCCCCAACATGTGTCTCAACTTGTAAAGGTGGAGTCAACCCTACTACCATAACCACATCCAATGTAGACACAAAAGATGCAGTAATGAATGAATGCGATATTCTGGTATCTAATAACACTATACACTGGGAAGCATAAACTAGAAAAATATCTCTTGCCCCTCGTGTCCATAGTAAGCAATCTGCCAACTCTTTACTCTATTGGGATCCCATCTGAATACCTCTCTGCTACTTGCTGGAACCCACCCTGAATATTCATCTGAGCTAGTGCCTAAACAGACTGTGACCCAAGTAGTCTACTGCTATGCACCGACCATATAAGCTACTGCAACTCACCGCACTGCCCTGCCCTGCCACTGTTGGAAAAACCTTTGGATATGACCTTGCTGGCTGTAAGTAAAGCATGTCCTGGTCTCCACCACAACTGCTGCACCACTCAATGAGCGCTCAAATCAATAGTGACTGAGCTGTCTACACAAATGACAAGTGTAGGAACCTTGCACTGATCCGCTGCTACTGCAATTTGTCAAGGTGCCGCACTGCTTTGCTGAGAATGTCGAATAGGTGGCATGGAAAAACTACCCCTCTACCTCTTCCTGCTTTTGCTCTCCTACAAGGGACCAACGCTACCACCCTGCCTCTCAATCTGAGTTCGGCTGTCCACTAGATCTTTCTCAACCACCATGGTGCGATAAAAAAGATCCCCATAATCGTCAAGCCTCATTGTTACAACCCTACTTCTGACTGCAAGTAGTAACCGTATCTTAAATCTCCAGTACATGTAATGTTCTATAGGAATAAAATTTTGTGCATATCTCGCCAATGCTGAAACCTGCGCTCATAATCTAGCACAATCATACAACCCTGCATCAACCCCATAACTCATTCCTCTTCTCGTCTCTGAGGGATTCCGAGAAGAAATGATATCGTTCTCTAAATTGATCCTAGGTTACCCCAACTGCTCCACCATAAGCCCAGCATCTAGCTGTCCTTCCAGTCAACTGAAAGGCAATCAAAGAAATTTGCATACTCACGTCAATCACTTGCATCACCTCCAAAATCCTCTCACAATGATCTAGAAAGTCCTCTGATACATCATTGTCTACCACACCATTATAACTCAGAGGCTTCATCCTTTGAAACCTCTCTAAAACGGTAAAGAATTCTTGCTCAGGTTGAGCCTCTCTAGCAAGAACTACTATAGCTATGGCCATCCGTTGTGCTAACGCCCTCGGCTCAAAGGCTCAACTTACACCCTCAGCTCAAAGGCTCTAGGCTAGTGTACATTAAGTGCTTCAGAATGCACCTTTTTCGCCAAAGGTACCATTGTTGGAACTTCAGCTGCAACATCCACATGACACTTGTGATCTAGAGTCACCAGCAGCTGAATTGGCATGCCTCGTCTCATTTAAGCTCCCTGGCCCTGATTAGTCTAAACACCTTGTCCTTGGCCTCTAGCTCTTCCTCTACTACTACCTTTGCTACCTAGGGCAGCATGCAACAGCATCTTGGCTAAAGGACACAACAACGAAAATAATAGCAACAAAATCCACATCGAATATACTCGGAAATCAATAAAAAATTAACTATGTAAATGTGTGAACACATAATTCACATAACATGCAAGTCAAGTTACTCCACTGTCTCTAGGCATTTTAATCTAGATTTTGATACCAACCTGTAATGCTCTGAATCTTCAAATCACATGCAAATACATACAACCTGCATCACTCAAGAGCCATACATACAATAGCTGGAGCAAAAGACTACAAACAATCCAAAAATAATATAACAAGCCTTTGTGACACGTTAGGTAACAATGTTCTGATTTAAATAATACTAGGCTCAGCAAGCCCGTACAACCCAAAAATGGTAATATATGCTGTCGTCTTACATTCAAAACTCCTTAAGAATAACATAAAAAAACCTCAATTCGAAGTTTAAAAATACACAGCAAAAGAAAGACCTTAAAGAAACTAAGCCTATTGACCCGTGCCAACCGATTTGCTTGCATCGGGACCTACAATAAAATTTGAAAGGAAGTAAGCACTAAAAAATAGGTGCTCAGCACACAACCAGACATAATTTACTTTAAACATGCTCCTCTTATGAATCTGATCTCATACTATCTTTTTTTTTTTGCCTCTTGGAACGGGGAGAAATTTTCCTGTAAACCTTTCGAGCTTTATGAGGATAGTAAACTCTACGGGTTCCGGCATGCACCCCACACATCGACTCCCAGGTCAATCACGAGCACCTTTCTAATCTCATACTATCAATATATCAATAAAGCATAACTCACTGAATTTGAGCCTTAGAAGTAATAACAATACCCCACTGCACATCTACCTCAACTTAGTAGGCTGCTAGTTTACTTGACCAAGAGTAACCAATTCCTACCAAAGGCCTTGAGACTTTTGACCCGTGATACATATATCCTCTATTTTAGTATATCTAACCCCAATAATCATATTTAAAAAGAATCATTTTCAAATCCATGTTGCTTTAATTCCAAAATAGTCTAAGAATTGTAATCAGGGAAAGAAAAAAGCATAGAAAGCAATACAGGATAGAAGACGCCTCTGGGCCATCTAGACTCTAGCCTAAAACTAGCTTCTCCCAATGCAGCCATTTTCAGTAGGAAACTCATATTTTTCAAAAATTAAACTTCCAAAACTTCGATTTTGTAAAATTTAAGCCTCTAAAGTATTTAGGAGTTCTAATAACCATTGAAGAACAATTAATTTATCAATTTCTCAGTCTATATTAAGGTTTCCAACCAATTCTGTCAACACCCATAGATATATACATATTACAGGGACACATAAATGTAACACATTCATCACCTCCAACAGAGTAAGTTAAATTTAATCTCCCTACCTCAAGAAATGGAGGAGGAGAAACTGATAAAGATGACGACAAACCCAAGCACCAACGAGCACCAAAGCTCTCACCTCCTCTTCACTGGAGTCACCTCAACAACCTTAGGTAAGAGTATCAACTCAACCTAAGATACACACAACTCTCAAACACTGAATCACTTAACCTCACTCTATCTCACTCTGGTGCAGGACACATAAAAAACAGCTAGCCTTTGGATTCCTCACCAAGTAAGAGGGTGATCGAGATAGCGGTAGGTGGGAAACTTGGCTGAAAATGAAACATCCACATGTGAGAGAGAAAAGTAAGATGTGCAGATGACTGGTGACCCAGTCACACCCTTAGATACACTCACAAACTGATACACATACATATACTAATATATGTATAACACAAAAATATCTAGGGTTTTAATGTAACGACCCACAATACATGTAGTATAATATTGTCCGCTCTGTGCTTTGCAACCCTCATGTTTTTCTTTTTCTATGCCCCACACAGACACTTCAGAAAAGGTCTTGTACTAGATAGATTGTGAACCCTTGTATATAGCATATTACCATTTCATACTTAGGCGATGTGGGACAGAGGCATTGATTCTCTATTTCACTTTCTACTTCACTCTCTCGTTGGTAGAATTCCTCGTAGGCACAGGTCACTCACAGTCTCTCACAATCCTCCCCCCTCTAGGGCATGCGTTCTCGTGTGGCTCCACGCTTCCAGTTGGGTCATGCTCTGATATCATATGTAACAACTCACAATCCACGTAGTACAATATTGTCCACTTTGAATTTTGCAACTCTTACGGTTTTGTTTCTTTGAGGCCCCACGCAAGCAACCCCGAAAAGGTCTTGTATTAGATAGATTCGTGAACCCTTATATATAACACATTTCCATTCCACACCCAAGCGATGTGAGACAGATGCATTGTTTCTCTACTTCACCCCCTACCTCACTTTCTTGTAGGCAAAATCCCTTGTAAGCACAAGTTCCTCACAGTCCTCGCATTTACCCCCAAATAAACAACCATGGCTCAAATAATAATCAAAATTGAATAATAGAACTTAAATAAAATTTTTACTAAATCCAATAAAATAAATACATCACAGTTAGTACACAATATGTAATAGTACAAAACATCGAGTCATCACAGGTTCAGAAAGACTATATTCCACTTTCAGCTTCCAATTATCAGCCTTAAAAGCTCATTCCATAAATCAATGGTAGAGTCATCACCCTAACACTCTGATAACACTATGGATTACTCCTAAATCATTTAGGATTAATTGTCAATGCATGGTTCTCAATACCAAAGAGAAATTATCATACAAGAGTACTACACCAAAGTTGGACACTTGTTTAAAAGTGACCTGTGACAGTACAATGTTCCTGTGTTATAATTTCCTCCATATGAACAGTATGTTTGGGCGGTGAAAAGCCCGAGTATGGGCTGTCACCGTATACTTCAGGCAGATGCTACACATTTCGTTGTCTATGTATTAGTTCTTTTTCTTTCTTTTTTTTTTTTGTTGGTTGGGAACTTTGCGTATGAATGCAGCGGATAAGATGCCCCCATAATGCAGAATCCAATTACTCTACTGCCCTCTTTATGCTTTGCTTGCTGGCCATGCATGTACCTGCTTCTGAATATTTCTTGATGTGAAGAATTAGTGCAAGAGGGGTTGAATTGAAATTAATTTGGTTCTAAATCAGGAGACACTGCAACTTCATAATTTCGTTGTGGTTTATTAGCTCATGTCCCTTGTACCCTATATATTCTCATGTGGACGGAGAGTGGGAGGGGGAAGAAACAATAGTAGAGAGAGAGAGAATGGAAGGAGAAGTTGAGGATACAGTGAGGGCATTTGTGGATCATTATTACAGTCTCTTCGACAATGATCGGTCTTCCCTCTCTCATCTGTACCAACCCAACTCCATGCTCACCTTTGAGGGCCAAAAGATACGAGGAGTTGATGAAATCTCCAATAAGCTTAACCAGCTGCCTTTTGATAAATGCTACCATGTGATCAGCTCCGTTGATTCACAGCCATCTTCCTTCCCCAGGGGTATCCTAATTTTTGTCACTGGCACCTTCTACTTGGCCGGGGAGGACCACTCACTCAAATTTAGCCAGGTCTCTCTTCCTTTTTTCTTTTCTTTTTTTTTTTTTTGTACGTCATCGACCAGAGTAACTAAATGGGGGAAGAGGAAGTGAATCTGAGTCGAATCCAGAACCATTTCAGGCTGGAAACATGAACAACTACACAAATAAGTAAACCCGAAATTTGACGTGTTTTGATTTAATTATGAAATAAATTAAATATTTTACATGTTCCCAAAATTTTGAGTCGTTTTTATTTAACCACTAAGTCGAACCAGCGGAAGCCCTAATTTCTTGGATTAATTTAATGGATTTTGAAGGGGCTCACATTTTATTATAGCTTCAAAGCCAGGATATAAGAAAATGACTTAATTGGGAATGTTGGTTTTGGTGTTGCAGATGTTTCACTTGATACCCTCAATGCAAGGAAACTTGTTCGTGCTGAATGACATATTCCGCCTCAATTACGGTTGAAATACCTTGGTTCAATCATTGCGTTCGGAATGTTCTCATAATATTGAAACTAACCTGCATTGCCTGCTATTGGTTCACCCAAAAGAAAAAATGTGGGAGGGAGAGAGAGTTGTCTTCTTTTGGTTATCTTGTTCTCTCTAATATATATATATATATATTTAAGCGACCGTATTAGTTTCAGTGTACTGGCAGTGGACTATTGAAGAATTCAGAGAGCAAATTAAATCGAATGCTGAACGTAATGGATCACTTAAAAATCGAATCAACTTTTAGGTACATAAATATTAGTTGTATCTTCGTTATTTTGTGGGTCTATATGGTTTTAACTGTACATTTTAAACGAACTAAATAGCTGGAACTCAGTTTGTATTGATTCGCTAAAAGCTCGCTTGAAATCAACTCACTATAAAATTGAGTTAATCTTGAACGCAATTTGTAACTCAAGTTTGACTCACTAAATTTTTTTTTTTGGATTAAGACTGTGTTTGTTTTTGGAGATTGGATAATGCGATATAAGTAATAATATAAAATAATATATGAGATTTGATATAATATGGTATTAATTTTTTATGTAAGATTATTTTTTTGGTATTTAATTGGTGGGATATAAAGTGGGATAAAGATATGATTTGATATGTGATATGATAGAAAATAATTTTGAATATTTAGATTTTGATGGAAAATAAATTTAGAGGTGGAGCTCACCCCTCGATTGCTCATCCGGCAAAGACAGAGATAAAACAACCAATCTGGGGCCCACGAATGAGATATCTCTTGGCCACAATAGAAATATGTGGGATCCACGGAGGAGATATCCGATCCGGCTATTATGTTTGGCTAACAAACGCAGCGTAATTAGTTATGAAATCAAGAAAGTTAAATACAATTTATAGTTTGAGTTTGGCTTGATAAGTTTAGATATGTATAAAATAATCAAACCACTTGAATTCAGTTTGAGTAAAACTCTAGGCGGAAATTTTAAGTATTTAAATTTGAACAAATTTTAAACTGGATAAGTTTTTTGAAAGTTCGTACAATTTATCACTTCGACTCAGCTTGGCTCGATTCTCTTAAGTGACTACCAAATAATCAACATTATTGAGCTTTGGAATCTAAATGCTACACAGCAATTATAGGTCGTGCATGAAGGTCATTATGCCCGGTGCAAAAATTCTAACTTATAAATATATATATCTCTTCCAAGATAGTTTAAAAAGTTAGACATTACTTTTTATAGTTAAAAAATTACTCTAATCTTTTTTATTTAATTTTTTTTTAACAGATTTCTCTTCGTATCATTTATAAAAATTAAAATGTATACAAAACTTTGTTAATATTAAATATTTTTATACGAATTAATCAATTTTTTTTGTTCATAATATAAGAAATTAAATTGTCTATATATTATAGTATGTTTTATGGAAATGTTTGTGCTCATACAAAAATTATAATATTAACGAGAAGTTATACATTTTCTAGCATTTATGTATCACGGGAAGTAATTTGTTTAGGGAACTTTAAAAGTAAGAATATGTTTGGAGTGGTATAAAATTATATAAAATTTAAAAGGTTAATTAGTGTCTCGTTTTTTGTACTGTGAATAGAAAATTTAAATTTTATAATGTTGTAATTCGTGTTGTTAGAGATTTGTAGATATTTATAAAAATTTGTAATATTTTATTTTATTTTGTAAGAGTCCAAACGCATCCTAAGAAAAGTCAGAATAATTTTTCAAACATGCGAAGAAGTATTGTTATATTAGAGAGGTTAGAGAGATTAGTATAATTTACCCCAATTATAACCACCTAGGAATAATATTTCAGACGCATTATTTTAATAAATAATTCTAATTCTACATCATTACGAAAAATACAAAAAAAAAAATAATTATATTTTGAGCGCATGATAATTTTCATTAACTTTTTGAGTATTCCCTTCAACTTTGCAAAAGTCCCAAATGTGACGGCACGAGGCCCAGTGATGGACTAGGAAAATAGCTAAGGTTGAGTGGAACCCAACACGGAACTTGGGAAATTGATCTTAGACTTGAAAATCGTAGTGGCCCTTATCTTCAAACCATATGCAGGGCTCAACTACTCATAATTGACCAATATCTTAGCAACTCAGCAACCTTAGCATTGCCGAACAATCCCAGACCATATGCTCAATTTTCTTTTTTTGTTTTCAAAGTTTAATTAATTACATTAATTTACAAACATAATTACAGGAAGTGTAAAAAATATTTCAATCATATCCATGTACTAATGAGCAAAAAATGAAAAAAAAAAAAAAAAAAAAAAAAAGATACGCGTATATATTAATAGTATAACAACAACAACAATTTTAATTTTAACTTTTTACAATATTTAATTCAATATAATTAAAATCTAAATTTAAGTTTGAAAATAGTTAAAACCTAGTATCAAATAATCAATCAAATGATCATAAGCAAAAATAAATAAGACGCAAGATTTTTACATGTAAACAATAATTAAAAGAAAAACACGAGTTCTAGATAAAGGATTATACAAGATTATTTCATTAAAATAATTGAGTTATAAAGATAATAACTTTAAAGTTCCTATTGAATCCATTACCCCTTGAGTTAAAATTTTACTCGAATCGATAAACATTTCTTAGCAAAACATCAATCTCCAAATCCTTGGAGATCAATAAATACATGAATACGAAGTAGTGTATCTAAGTGATAAATAGAACTTTTTAAAACACCTGGACAATCACAAACAATAAGTTCTCGGTACAAGAATCCTAGGAGAAGGTTTTTTTTTTTATATATAATAAACGTTTTTGGAATGCAAAAAAGGCAATTTTTTTAAAATCGCCAGTCACTTGCTAGGAGGAGCATCCCAATGAGCTCCCAAAAGCTCGTAGCAATCAGCTACCTTGAACAAAACCCAAAATTTCCCAGCAAAACACTCAACGACCCCAGTGAGTCATCCAATGAGGTTTCGTATATTATAAACTGAATAACACAAGTTCTACTGTTAGCAAGTGTTCTAGTGATGCCATCGAGCTATCTAGTGAGCAGTTCAAGTCTGTTCCACTGATTTTGTTGTTCCCAGTGAAGATACCAGCGGTGCTAGTTAGCATGCCAGCCAGTAGCTCAAGATGCTTATTTAGCACTGCTTTTTCCAATGATTTCCCAGCAACTATCCAACCATTTGGCAGCAATGGCCATTTTGAATGCTTTGTTGTAACGTGTTCACTTTTTGTTGGCAACTACCAAGCTCATGTACCAAGACATCATAGCCTATTCCTAAGTATACAAACTTAATTAAATACGTTATTTTTTGTTTAGAGTTTTCCAACCTCTAAAATAAAACTTAATAATCTCTCCTTTGGCAATGTCATGATAAAACCAAAACTCTTATACGGTATTACAAACAAAACATGACACCCATTTATAACTTGAAAATAGCCTTTGAGTGATGGTAATTGAAGAACCATATTCTTGTACATCTAAAACACTTCAACACACAGTTAATCGCATCATACAGAAAATAATATCATATCAACACCCCAACATCAACGACAAACCAATTAAGAATCAAAGAACCATCCAAAACATATCCCAAACTAACTATATTAAAACATATCACAAAATAACCATATCAAAAAACAAAACAAAATAACCATACATATCCATAACATCCACAAACCCATAGTATCCATCTCCCCCATTTTTGTCAGGGCATTTACAACTGAGTATAACTAGCAAATAGTAAAAAGCAAATAAAATAGTATCAGACATGAACAACTATTTGTCAGCACGATCATTCTCTACAATAGACTCAACCACTTTCATAGGATCTAAAACATGCATAGTGTGAGAAGAGGCAGAAGTTGGTGCAAATGTAGGACTAGAACCAAACATCAACTGCTACTGATGATATATTGATGCTTGCATCTCCTCTATGCGCTGAAGACATCCTCGAACCTCTAGAACAAACTTGCAATGCTTTGTAACAAATCCGCGATGGTCCCTCTCAAGACGAATGACAGGGGTTGTAAGAAATGACCAGTCACGTACAAGTGGAGTGGAGGAGGAACCACTAGTAGGACTAGAAGTATGTCCAATAGTCAAGTAAGCCTCCTGAGATGATAGAGGTTGGTATAGAGCGATCAAGCAGAACAGTCCAAAAGGAAGCCGATGCCTACCCAAAAGCATAGCTAGAGTAAAGGAACAGGTCAAGTGGCAAAGGACGTGAGTGTGGGTGTTCCGCAGTCAGACGGTATGAGTTCGAGTCTCAGTAACGTGATTTGAACTCGCATTGCACGACCGGTAAAAGACAAGCTCTCGAACCCTAGCCACTTGTCGCATATCCCGCAATTTACCCTCTTCACCACACTCAGGGTAGGACGGTGAGGACCCCTAAGGTCCGGGAGATGACTTTAGAGTAAAGGCACGTATATGAAAAAAAATACTATGCACTACTCTTCGGCACGGAAATACTATCAATCTGTCAAACCATCTTAAATGTCATAAAATTATCAGGGATGGGAACCTCAAACTCTAGGCACAAATGTGTGATAAGAAAACCAACAGGAAGAATAGTTCAATTTTTCTTTTCGTTTTCATTTCAGTTTTAAGAGTAGGTTTAGATTTATTTTTATTGTTTGAGTTCATTAGTTTTTCTTGTTCATCATTTCAATGCTATTCAAATATCTAGTTCATATTCAACTTCGGTATTCAGACTTTGCTTTCATATTTAATTTAGATTTTCTTTTTTAAATGTTCTTTAATTTCAGCTCTATTTATTTATTTTTCTTACATTTAATTTATGTTTTTTATTTTTCCTGCAATTAATTTATTCTATGTATACTAGAGTAGATTTTTATACCCAGTATAAATCTTTCAATGAAGGATGGCATTGTAATTATTTTGGTGTTTATTATTTTTAATATTTTAGTTGCTATTTAAAGAGTATATAATTAATGCTTCTAAATTTTAACTTTTTTCATCCCTGATGTTCCTAAGAGATAAATTGTCATATTAAAATTCATATTCTTGAATTTATTTTAAAAACAATCACTAAAATTATTTTTAAACATTCAAAAATTACTAGAATTAGTTATATTTGATTGAGATCCCTAGCAATTCTAATAAATTATAACTTTCAGATTAAAATTAGTTCATAGGGTTATTGATTGCCACTTGATTTCTCGGTTTTATATTTTCAAAAATAATTAGGATTGTCTATATTTAATCGAGATCAATGGTATTCGTAGTTGATTATGTCACGCCTCGAGCCCGGGGACTCGGGGAGTGAGGGCATAACATGATATACATGATAAACCGGATTAACAACATCAGAGTAACGCTGCAGTCACGCAACAGACTCACAAAACCTCCCTTACTATATAAAGGCCTAAATGGTTTAAACCTAGACCTGTAACAAATAAGCCTATGTATAATGTTCATTCTATCAAGCTAGCGTCCACAAAACCATACATTCTCATTAATTTAACTAGTATAAGCTAATAGCAATGAATTTAAAGGGAAGCCAAAGCATAAGTTCTATAAACGGGCCTTAAGGCCATTACATTTTCAAAAGCCACAAATAATAGACATCATCCAATCAAAACCAATATACATCACTCGGCCGTAGGCCATGTCCAATCTATAACCAACATATATAAACTTTTATATTTCCTCTTTCAAAATCATACAACCATCAAAATGAACTACTAGCTAAACTTCTGTGCCACACCCTGCAAGTCTCCTAGCCTGGCTCAAGACTCGTCTAGTCTCCCCTATGTGGGTCCTGCAATGACATCTGTAGGGGCGTGAACACTAAATGCGTGTGCTCACGACACTTCACAATAATATGTATATGATGTATGCATAAAGTTCACAAGCAGATGATGTACAAGTAAAGTAATGGACATTTTAAACATAGTGAAAGCAAATAATATAACCCATGGACAATATAGCAAGTTCTAAATCTCAATATCATGCAAGAATTTAAGGTTTTCACTTTATACACTTTCCATCCTTTCACACACAAACACCAGGGTGGGTACAACTCAATCATGTTTTAGGGTCTCAGCCTAGGGCGACACTACGCCAAATGAATCACTGAATCGTTCTTTAGGATCGCGGCCCAGGGCGACGCTATGCTAAATATACGAATCATTTCGTAGGCTACTAACCTATTGGTATGAATACCAACCCTACATAGGTTCCGGGACTTTCGACCCGAGGGTACCTCAGCCCCTACTATTTTCTGTACCCCACTATCCCTGTTCAAAATCAACCAATTTTATCTTTTTAGACCGCTTATGTTCATTAATCATCACTTCATTCCACCATCATCATATACTATACATTAAGTTACAACATTAGCTTAAAAATAGCCAATGGATTCCAAACGCAATGCCATTTGAACCACATCAATTTAAACTCAAATACACCACTTTAAACACGAAAATATTAGTTTTTGTTACAGTAAAACTCGCAGCATTTTTCTACCTTTTTGAATCCAATGGTTCACTTTAAGCCACAAAAATTTAGAAATTTTACAAAAATGATCAAGGCATTTTCCATGCACATGTAAACAAAGTTTCCAGGCTTAAATGGAGGTTCAATATACTCATTGTTACCAAAATTTCCAGATTTCAACTTAGGGCTAAAGTGAGTAAGTTAGTGAATTCTCAAGTCACCATAGCTACTCTCAACATCCCTAGGTTACTAAACTCACTTCCATCAACTCTAGCTTACCAATTTAACACCATATAAGCCTAGGTTATTCATACATCTCAAACCATCCTAGGTCATCAAATAACTCATTTCTAGGTTACCAACACATCACAACACAAGAATTGTTCCAAGAAGATTTATCTATAACCAAATACATATTAAGGAAGTGATGTTCCCTTACCTCTTCTTCTTGGCCGAAATTTGAAGGGTCTCAAGAGAAATGGAAATCAACCCTTTTTGAATCCAAATTGAAGTTATGAACTCCTCTTTCAAACTTCTTCCCCTTCCCTTTAATTCTATCAACCCCTTCAAGAGAACTAATTTTCTTTTAGTTCATATTCAAGACTTGAAAAGGAGACTAACCTACTTCCCACTTGAATTAAAGTAAGGAAAACTTACCAAGGTTCAAGAAGCTCTCATTTTTCTCTTCTTCTTCCTTATTTCTTCTCCTTTCTCGTTTCTTTTCTTTCTTCTATTTTCTTCCTCTCTTGGCCGAATATTCTTTCTCCTTTGCTTAGCTCTCAAGGGTTATTTTGGTGAGGTTTTGGAATGGTAAAAAAAATAGGCCAAATACTTATACATACACAAGTGTAATGTAATACCCTCACATTCGATCGGTATGAATGAAAGTTTAATGCAAAGAATGTTTTTAATGTGGGAAAATGAGTTTAGAATGGATAAGGAAGGATTGTGGTTGTAAACCTTGGCTAAGTGGAATATTTGCATGGATCTAATTAGGTGTTGTTGTTTTGAATGTGCATGATCATGCCTTTTTAGTGCAAGGCTTGACTTGAGTGTGTGTTTCTTATTTTGTTTGTGCATGAGAGTGTAGTGAGTTGAGGAAGTGAAAAAAAAAAAGGAATGGAAATAGAGAATCCGGCCAATGCATGGTTTGATAGCAAAATTTGACTTTCTAAATTAATTTGGACTAAGCTTGGCCAATAGGAAGGAGCCTTGACCATTTGACTCCAACTAAGCTTATATATATATATATTATTGGATATATGGTTGGGAGAAGAAGGATGGCCGGGCAAGCCATCCTTGGCTTTGTTTTGGTTGAGTTTTGTTTGTCTTCAAATGCATTAAAGATGGTGGGGCCCAAGGTTTAATGCTTGGAAGACTTTCTTGTGCATGTATATAGGTATATATGTAAATGGTAGTAAATTTGTGGTGTAAAATGGGACTTGGCCGGCTATGTAGGGTGTTATAGAGATATATGTATGTATATTTGAGTGTTAAGATATTATTTGTTTGTGTTAAGTGTGAAAGGAGAGAAGAGAGGAACCACTTTGCTCTTGGAAGGCACCATCCGGCCATTTTTCTTTGAGAGAGTGAGCTTGAGAGTTTGAGAGAAAGATTTGAAGAAGAAGAAAAGAGAAAGGAGATTCAAAGTGTAGCCAAGAGGAGGAAGAAGAAGAGGCTAAGTTCTTGAAGTTGTGTTGCTTTTGGAGCTAGTTTGGAGAAGGAAGATCCATCTTGAGACCTTGAAGGGTTCTTGAACTTTGAAGTTTGAATTGAGGTAGGGAGCTTCTCACCCTTTTTATATGGTTTTTCTTCTCCTTTTTCTCTTTGTTTTATGGTAAAGTGTGAAGAAATCTTTCTCTTTTAGAGTTGTGTCATGCACTTCTTCTTCCCTTTCTTTAACTTACGAGAAAACTAAGGTTGTCTAGTGGTGTTGGATGTGGTGTGTAGAAGGTGTTTAGGTTGGTTTTGTACTTAAGTCTTCCTTCTTGGTTTGTATGTGAGGTTGTGACCTTGAAATTGGGATAGAGGGTGTACAAGAAGGAGGAGTTGTGGGGTTGAGTGATTTGAGCAAACCCTAGGAAGGAGGGTGGGTGAAAACCTTGGACTCAAAAGTAGGGAACTTAGGAGGTTTAGTGAAGTTAACCCTACCGTCCGGACGGTGGCCTTTGGCGTCCGGACGGTATAGAGAAGGCCGGAACATGGTAGCTCTCGGCCGTCCGGACGGTGGCAGAGGACCGTCCGGACGGTTAAACCTTTTCTTGGCCCGTGCCGTCGGCCGTCCGGACGGTGCAGGGGGAGCGGCCGGACGGTGCTTCAGAATTTTTCCATGCATTAGTTAATCAAGTGACATGTTATTGCTATCTTGCCGTCAAATTGAAATATGTGAAAGCTATCAATTGGGATAAGTGTGCAAAGTGAATTCCTTTGAATCATGTGGTTTATACTTCCATGAATGGTAATGCTATTGAGATAAAAATGCTTGTGGAATAGCATACACGGTGAATATGAAACTCAAACGACATGAAATCACGTAACTTACAGTCTAATGAAAAGAGAATAAAACGGAATGATTGGTCGTTGCCGGGGACTTTGGGTACGAGAAATAGGAATGGGGAATTGTTACCCTCGGGTCGAAAATCCCGGAACTTGCGCAGGGTTGGTGTTTCATACCAGTAGGTTAGTAGCCTACGAAATGAGGG
>JAVXUM010000030.1:8668877-8681158 GCA_035590655.1 Pouteria glomerata
TCCAAGGCGACGATACGCCCAATGTACGCTAAACATGTTGTGGGCTACTAACCCACTGGCATGAAAACCAAACCCTGTGCAGGTTCCGGGACTTCCAACCCGAGGGTATCTCAAGACCCTTCGTATTTTACCGTACCCAACCCCAGACAAACAACCAAGCAACAATTTTATTTCTTCTCTTTGGGTCCACATTTAGTTCTATATCATAAAAACATAATAAGTTCATTTGCTAATTAGGTAAAGAACTCCCATCCAACATGCACATAACTTCCAAATTCATTCCATAAACATACTAAACAATTAATAAACATGCTACCAATGCATTTATCAATATTTCAATTCCATTATTGTATTAATAACATTAAAAATCCAGATTTGAAAAACATAAAATTAAACCTAAGTTTGGTTCCATTTTCAAGCCAAAATGGTCATGTTTGGTATCCGAAACTTAGCCAATTTTTACTATACCAATTAGGGGTTTTTTCTATACTTTTAATACATTATTCTAACCCAAAATTTAAGCTTAAAACACTGCTCAAACACTGAAATTCCAGCACACTGCCGGTTAGTCTTTTTCTTCCATTTCTTGGTTTCTAAGTTTCCAAATTGGTATGTTTTTATACCAAAACTTAACCAAACTTGGGGGAAATGAATTTCAGTAGAATCTAGAGGTTTTAAGTCTCCTATACTCTGTTTTCCAGCCCCTAAAACCTGAGATTTCTAACTTAAAGGTTTCCCACGAAATTGTGATATTTTTAGGGTTTTTAGGTGCCAAAAAGCTATCAACTTGCACAATTTTTTACATACACTTTAGGGGATCAATTTTATAAAATTTCTAGGGTTTCTAAACCCTAATTCCTCTGTTTTTTAGTCCCCAAAAGAATTAAATCAAATGAAATATTGCTAGATTAAAAATCCAAAATTATTAGGTTTATTTTATTTTTTATTTTCATTCGATTTTGCTCACACTAATTTTTTTATACCAAAATAATTTATTTTTATCCTCAGGTCAAGTTTTTTTTTTTTTTGCTAGGATAAGAAAGAATTCAGTTATTTAATTTATAACAGAAAATTAAATGATTTATCTGATCTAATTCATGCAAATTTCTAGTGATAAGTTTTAAATTTAAATATGTGATTATAAATCACATTAGAAATAGATTGTGACAATTGAGGAATAATAAATAAAAAATTAATGAACTTTTCTAAAAGTTTCTGAATGAAGTTCTTTTTAAATAGGTGAGGGTCAAAGTATTAAGGTTCATAGATGAAGGATCAAATTAAAAATTAAGTATAATTGAAGGAGTATCAGTGTAATTAATTTTTTTTTTAATATTATCTTGATGAACCTAACCAATAATGGTTTAGATCAGAAATGAATTAAATTATATATCCGAGTCTTTCCCTGTCTATTTAAGGATACAATGAAAAGGGTTCACGCATCCTAAGTGCACATCACACCAGCCCATGGCTACTTCCCATCAACCTTTGCTGGGCACTCCAAACACTAACAGCTCTCCCTGCAAGTCTCTCTGTCTGATTCTCTCTCTAGCTGCCATCATAGCCTCAGTTTCTATAGTTACTACCAACCTCATCAACAACAATGCCCATCCTTCTG
Organism: Pouteria glomerata; assembly: GCA_035590655.1. Lineage (NCBI taxonomy): Eukaryota > Viridiplantae > Streptophyta > Magnoliopsida > Ericales > Sapotaceae > Pouteria > Pouteria glomerata. The sequence continues at coordinate 8,670,496 of JAVXUM010000030.1, forward strand.
ATCATCCTTTTCTTCTTTCCCACATTTGTGCCCCGGCTTTAGACCAGGCTTCATGCTTGTCTATGGTCTCAGAACTACTTGCATCAGTATCGGCTGGGAAGCTCACACAAATCAACGATCTAGATTTACTGCAGTTGTTCTTGAAGGACTCCGCATCCTCCATCCAAAAAACAATGGAGATAGCCAGCGAAATCAGCCACCGAATCAACGACCCCAGAGAGCAAGCGGCGATGGCTGACTGTATGGAGCTGATGGACGTGTCGAGGGACAGGATTATGGACTCCATAGAGGCACTTGGGAATTCCACATCCAGTTCGCGTGCGGACGCGCATTCGTGGCTCAGCAGTGTCCTCACAAACCATGTCACTTGCCGGGATGGGCTGAACGGCCCATTGATGGAGGCTGAGATGAAAGACTTGATAGCAAGAGCAAGAACTTCTCTTGCCATGGTGGTTGCAGTTATTTCACCGCCACCGCTGACAACCATCAAAAATGAAATTTTCCGGCCACTTTCCGGAAGGTTTCCATCTTGGGTCACCGCCCGGGATCGGAAACTGTTGGAGGGTGCGGGTAAGGACATAAAGGCTGATGTGGTGGTAGCGCAGGATGGGAGTGGGAAGTATAAGACTGTGAAGGAAGCTGTGGATTCTGCACCAAACAATGGGAAGAGTCGGTATGTTATATACGTGAAGAAGGGAAGTTACAAGGAGAATGTGGAGATAGGGACGAGTAAGAAGAATGTGATGCTGGTTGGTGATGGCATGGACTCCACCATTATCACTGGAAGCTTGAACGTTGTAGATGGGTCGACAACCTTTAAATCTGCTACCGTGGGTAATTATCTTACTCTTGGATTGACCTCGTATCGTATCTTCATTTTTTTTTCTTCCATTAAAAAAAATAAAGAATAATCTAATAACTGGAAAACACATTGTGTAGCTGTCAAATAATTTATTGCAAGACTTCGCACCAAATTTGTTGTAATCCTGTCACTACGGCTGCACAAAACATTGACAATCTTGAAAATCGAAGTAACATCGATTTCCTTGAGTTTTGTTAGGTGTTCCATTTGTTGCTTGTTTTGGTATGTTTTTGGATTCAAATCCAACCCAATCTAATCTGAGATAGTGATCCATTATGCCTTGGAATCGAAACCATCTTAAATCAAGCAGGCCATGAGATTGGGTTAGGTCTGTTAAGTTCTATATGATTATTCTAAATTTCAGGTCCAATGTCTTAAACTTTGACCTGATAAAAATTAGGTCCCCACGTGCCATTTCTTTATTTCTCATCTTTTAAGTAAGCATAAAAAAACAAAAAATAGCTGTAAAGGTGGACCTTAACCTTGACTAAATTTAGACTTGTCAATGGATGAATTTGAATTAAATTCGTTAGATCTAGACCTTATTCAAATTTAATTATAATGAATCTTGCTCAGATCTAAAAGTATTCAGATCTGATTTGTAAGATCAAGTCTAGATCAATATATTTGACGGATTCGATCTATTTTAAAAAATAGTATTTTTAAATTATTATTTCATAAAAAAATATATATATTTTTTTTCAAAATATATTTTATATATGTACAAGTAGCAAAAATATTCATGAGAAATTATGATTGGTAAGATTGATAATTTAATATTACCAGGTCTATTTTGTAAATATTTTCAAAGTCTTAAGTTTCATTGGGTAAATAATATTTACTATTTTTCTGTTTATATTTATAAATTTTGAAAACTGACAACAAAAATATGTTTCTTAATTTTTTTTGTTTACAAAAATTAAAATAAAACTTAAACAAAAAAGGTTTTTTTGCTCTCTTTTCTTTGTTTTAAAAATTTTCCAATTTTAATATTTTGTTCATTTTTTTGGAATCATATTAAAATGAATTATTTTGTTCAAATATTTTATTAAAATTAAACTATTTTTAAAAAATAATATAATTTAACGAATTCAATTAATTATTAATTAATATTGTTAATTAAATTACTATGGAATATATTTTATTAATTTATTTTTAATAAATAATTTAATTAAATTAATCATTAACTGATTAATTAAATATTTAACTTGGAATGTATTTTATCAAATTACTTTAATAATAATATAATTAATTAATTTAACATGGAATATAGTTTATTAAATTCTTTTTAGTAAATAATATAATGAAATTAATCAATTGTTGATTCAAATAATTAATTTAACATGGAAGATATTTTTTAGTTAGTTAATTTAATATAAAATCTATTTTATTAAATTATATTTATAAATAATATAATTGAATTATATTTATTATATTTTATTTTTACTGAATTAAATTATTTTTATGAATAATATAGTTAAAATAATTTATAAATCATCATTTCATAAAAATAAAAAAATATGTATATTATTTAAAATATAAAATAAAAATTTATTCCATTTATTTATACATAATCATGAACACTAATGCTTAGAAAATTAACAAACCAACTTTACACGTATAACTTGATTTTCGTCAACTTTTTACTTCCAATTTGTAATAAAAAATAAAAAATATAAATTGCAAATTAAGGAATATTGAGAAACTGAAGTATGTAACTAACACATGCTCTCTCTATATAAATATAGTTAAAAATAAGTTCTTTAACGATATAATAATGTAAATAACTTTTTTAATAATTATATTCTAAAAAAGTATTTATAATTTAACTATAATGCAATTATATTAAAAATAAATGAGATAAACAATCTCATATAATTTATATGCAAATTAAGCAGTATAATTTTTCATGCATGCTTTATATATATATATATGTCTATATAGCAGAGTAAAATAGCTAAAATAATTAATTTTATTTCACGTAATTTTTTTATTTTTAATTATTTTTAAAATTTTTATTTTTAAAAAGAGTAAGTTTGGTGGATCATTTGAATTTAGATCTATTAGATTTTGAACCTACATCCATTAAATCACATATTTAATTAGATAGATTTAATATAATATTATTAGATATAGACCAAATTTAACCAATTGATAAGCCTAACTAAATTCCAACCCAATCCTCTTGCAACAAAGTTTAAAGCAATAATTTTCGTGGAAAAAATATGTACAGTACCTTCATGGCTTAATTTATTGTGACAAGTCTAGGTTAATTTCCCCGTAATGTCTTTAACATATTCAAGTGGTGTATTATTATTATTATTTTTTTCTTAATGTTTACCAACAAGATTAATTATTTATAGCAGCCAAAAAAATAACCTCACGGGCCTAGGATGGCCCATCTAATGATGTGATGGGCTTCGTAGGGATGAACTATTCCTAGAATCCATTTTGAAAGAGGTTGACCTCTCTACTTCTCGCATGGTAAAATCCTTTTTTACGCCAAACCCTACTTGCCCTCGGTCACAGAGACAAAATGTTAAAGGGATGCCAAAAGTTCATCACAAAAGACAACAAAAAGTCGCTATGTCGAGATCACCAACATAGAGTTGGTACCAAATCGGTCGTAGGCCCAAAAAATATTAGGCACTCCCGGTGTCTACGGGCACGGAATCGTTCAGGATTTTAGATTTCTTATTATTTTTCACATTACTTTCAAAAGTTGGGTTGGCTTGGGGTTGGTTACAATGGGTCAAAAATTTCGGACTTGATTTCGGGCTATCAGATGGGCCAGCCCCACTGCTGGTTTCTTTTTAGCGAGGTACAAGTTGAGCTTTTCATTGAATTTTCTTATCCCGAATCAAGTATTGTAGAATTGGGCCTCCTCAATAATAGTTTGACGGGCCTTACTGAATGTCTATTGTGTGAACATATCTCACTGAACCGAACTTGGTCTAGGAAAGGCAAGCAAATTTTTTCCACTTGCTTGTTTGGTTAATAAGAAAATAAAAAAATAATAAATATGATACACGATAGTAAATATATCTACTTACTTATATAATTTAAAAAAATAATAAATTTTCATCAAATTATATAGATTTCAAATAATATAGAAATTTTAAAATTTAATTTAGGAATTGAAATCAAATTTAATTTATATATGAAATCTTATTTTAATTTTAAATATAAGAATTGATTGAAATTCTCATAAAATAAAATTAAATTTTATCAAATCTACTATTTTAAACAGTGTTAAAGATTCTAGTAGAGTATTTTTTGGAAAATTTATAATTTCCTAGATTGTCAAATTACTACCAAACATATCGCTTTTTTTACTTTATTTGCTAATGTATTGCAGCTGCTGTTGGAGATGGATTCATAGCCCAAGACATTTGGTTCCAAAACACTGCCGGCCCACAGAAGCACCAAGCGGTGGCTCTCCGCGTCGGAGCCGATCGATCGGTTATAAACCGCTGCCGCATTGACGCCTTCCAGGACACCCTCTACGCCCACAGCAACCGCCAATTCTACCGAGACAGTTACATTACCGGCACAGTGGACTTCATCTTTGGCAATGCTGCAGTCGTGTTTCAAAACTGCAAAATCGTGGCCCGAAAGGCCATGGCGGGACAAAACAACATGGTCACAGCCCAAGGCCGAGAGGATCCGAATCAGAACACAGGAATTTCAATCCAGAATTGCAATGTGATAGCAAGTTCGGATCTTCAACCCGTGAAGGGGACTATAAAATCGTACTTGGGCCGGCCATGGAAACAATACTCAAGGACAGTGTTCATGCAGTCATACATTGGTGACCATATTGACCCTGCAGGGTGGTCAGTCTGGAGTGGGGATTTCGCTCTCAAGACTTTGTATTATGGTGAGTACATGAACAATGGTCCTGGTGCCGGCACTGGAAAACGGGTCAAGTGGCCAGGTTACCATGTCATCACTAATCCGGCGGAGGCCCGGAAGTTCACAGTGGCTGAGCTTATCCAAGGAGGGGTGTGGTTGAAGTCCACCGGGGTGGCCTACACTGAAGGATTGTGATGAATAAGTCTTTTTTAACTTCTTTTCTCTGGTCTTCTCTTGTTCTTAGTTAACTCCTCTTTAATAACGTGCGCTTCCCTTGAATAATATGGACGTCGTTGTGATAAACAATTGCCACAATCCAATCTTGAAAGGAGGGCCTATTTTATGCAAGAAAATCAGGTCATATCTAATATCCCATTGACAATTTATATATATTCAAACTCAATCATAAAAAAAATATGATTTTGTAATCATGAACTTTAAGAGCTGAAATATAATGTATATATACTAGTAAATACATGTGCAAAACACACACCGCCTATCTTCTAATTTAATTTAATTTTTTTATTTTAACTTTTTTCGTCCTGTTCAAAGACAATTTGAGAAAATCATGACAAACCCACAAGGATCCTCCAAACATTTCATTGGGCAGGTGTGCTAAGGAATAAAATCACCTTCAATGAGCTGTCAATTTTTTCCAGTTATATATATAGACTCATTCTCTCATCAGTTAGTTATAGATTAACCCAAAAGAGCAAAGGGTAAAGAATTCTATACTTGCAGTCCAGTAGGCAAAAAGTCTAGTGTTGTTATCTCCATACAAATCTAAGCTCCACAAAAATAATAATAACAAATATCAAAACCCAAAAACAAAAGGTGCAAAAAACAAATCAAAAACTAGTATTTATTAAAAAATATGTAAAAGATAAACTTCAAACCCTGACATTTACTTAGATCCTCAAACATCAAAACTTTTAACTAAAATCCAAAAGAAAAAAAGCCTATCAAATCGAGATTGCAAATCCAAGAAAAAAGCATAAAAAAAAAGAACACAAGAAAAACAAAGTTTCCTACCAAAATATTCAAACTACATATGCAAAGCATTGTTATGAATAACGGACAACTTGTACTGTTCACACAGTATATGCTGTTGTTCTCATCTGGTGTCAGTTTGTTCAAGAACATTATTGGATGTGGTCTCCCTTAGCTTACCAAAAACAAAAAAAACTTGTGCTCCACTCGCTTGTTGCACTCGCACAGTCCTACTCCTCAAACTAAGTTCGACACAGAAACTATTTAGTTATGGTTAGAGCCCATCTCCTTATGTTTCAACTCCAGTGCCATACGCTCATTCTCAAGTTTCATTTTCACATTTTTGATCTGCATCTCAAGTTTCATTCCCTCATTTTTTATCTGCATCATTTCCAATTCTCAGTCTGCCTACCTGCAAAACCTCTACCACTTGAACCTCTCTTCAAATATCAAATCAAAACCCAAAAATTCCTAAAAGAAAATGTTAAAATCAAGTTTAAACTCAAAGTTTCCCATAATCTTCTAAGATTAAAGCATGCAGACCATCAAGTTAGAAGAAACCCAAATTTAGAATAAAAAATTAGAGAAAAATAAGCCTAAAAAAAAAAAAAAATTAAATTCAAGCATAACATTTTATTAATCATCAACCCAAATAACCAGCAATGGTAACTCCTACATTCAAAAATTAGACACACTATCAAATGCTATAAAACTTACAGCACTGTTCTCCACATTCACAAAAGCACCACACTCTCAACGGATCAAAGCTTCAAAACATCTATAGTTTAAAAGCGAAAAGAAAAAACCTAGAAATTTTCTTGACAATATAATTGTTGTCAGCATAAAAAAAAATGGGCCAAAAGATCCTCGAAAATCATTGGCTAATTTTTTCAAGAGTTGAGAGAGATAACAGGGTTGAGAGACAGTGGAAGAGAGTAGGGAATAAGGAAAAAGGGGGAAGGCGAGAAAAACTGTTGGCCAATTCTTGCAGGAGCTGAGAGGAAGAACATAGGTGAGAGAGGGCGTTTTGGGCAAGTAGGAGAGAGGAGGGAATAAGGGAAAATGGGGGAGAAGCAAGAGCTTGTAAGAGAAGCTAAAAGATCTCAGCCATTAGATTTTGGTTTTTATTTGTAAAATTTAATCTCAACCATTAGTTATACATTGTGAGAGAGATATTCTTGAAATTGGATGTGTTTTATTATGTAGATTTAGGCATGAAATAAGATTTTTGGTTAGGAGGTGCCAATTACTTTTTTTTTTTCTTAAGTTGAATAGCCTAAAACAACTTATAACTAATGTTATAAACTATATTTAGTGAATAAAAAATAGGATTTATTTCACTTACACCCCTTGTGGTTTTGTCTTTGTACACCAAGACTCCATTGGTTTCAATAATGTGCAATTACACCTCTTAAGGTTTGTATAATAATCACTTACACCCCCTCTAGTTAAATATTCTATTCAAATTTAACGGTTTATAAATTAAATACTATACAATGACTATTATACCCTCATTATGTAATTATGTATGGGCCTCATAAATTTTGTTTTCACTTTCTTAAGCTAATCATCACCACACTCTTGTTGTTCTAAATTTTTTTTTTATTATAGCAAAAAAAAAGTTAATTTTTTATTACCAAAAAAATTAAATAATTTTTTATTGCAAAAAAATAAATATTTTATTTCCAAAAAAGAGTTAAATAATTTTTTATCACTAAAAATAATTTTTTTAATGCCAAAAAAGAACTAAATAATTTTTTATTACAAAAAATTAATTTTTTTAATGCCAAAAAAGAATTAAATAATTTTTTATTACAAAAAAAGAATTAAATAGAAAGATTTACATGAAGGTCAAAGAAATCGACTTTCAGCCTTTGCCTTTGCTAAGCCAAAATAAAGAATTAAACAATTTTTTATTGCAAAAAAATTAATTTTTTTGCCACAAAATAGAATAAAAATTTCTTTTTAGAAAAAAATAATTAAGTAGGAAATTTTGCATAAAAGTAAAATAAACCAACTTTCTGTCTTAGCCTTTGCTAAGCCAAAAAAAGAATTAAATAATTTTTTACTATCAAAAAAAATATTTTTTTGCTACCAAAAAAAGAATAAAATAATTTTTTATTACAAAAAAATAAATAAAAAAATTTACATAAATTCAAATAAACCAAATATCTATCTTAGTCTTCGCTAAGCTCAAAAAAAAAAAAAAAAAAGAAAAAAAAAGAAAAGAGAATTAAATAATTTTTTTATTACAAAAAAATGAGTTTTTTTTATTATAAAAAAGGAATTAAAATAATTTATGGTGAATCAAAAAGGTGTTTGTGGCATTTCTGGTAATTTGGATATTGTTGAATCAACTTCTGGTGTTTGTGGCATTTCTGGTAATCTGGGTAATGTTGAATCAATTAGAAGTTGATTCACCATAAATTATTTTATTCTTTTTTTATAATAAAAAACTAATTTTGTTGTAATAAAAAAATTATTTAATTCTCTCTCTCTCTCTCTTTTTTTTAACTGAGCGAAGACTAAGATAGATATTTGGTTTATTTGACTTTATGTAAATTTATTTATTTATTTTTTTGTAATAAAAAATTATTTTATTCTTTTTTTGGTAGCAAAAAATATTTTTTTGGTAGTAAAAAATTATTTAATTCTTTTTTTGGGTTAGCAAAGACTAAGACAGAAAGTTGGTTTATTTGGCTTTTATGCAAATTTTCCTACTTAATTATTTTTTCTAATAGAAAAATTTTATTCTATTTTGTGGCAAAAAAATTAAATTTTTTTGTAATAAAAAATTATTTAATTCTTTTTTTTTGGCTTAGCAAAGGCTAAGGCTGAAAGTTGGTTTATTTGACCTTTATGTAAATATTTCTATTTAATTCTTTTTTGTGATAAAAAATTATTTAATTCTTTTCTGGCATTAAAAAAATTAATTTTTTGTAATAAAAAATTATTTAATTCCTTTTTGGCATTAAAAAATTATTTATAGTGATAAAAAAAATAAAATATTTAATTTTTTTGGCAATAAAAAATTAATTTTTTTTGTTATAATAAAAAAAATTTAGAGTGTAGCAAGAGTGTGTGGTGATGATTAGCTTAAGAAAGTGAAAAACAAAATTTATGGTGTCCATATATAATGAGGGTATAATGGTCATTGTATAGTATTTAGTTTGTAAACCGTTAAATTTGGATGGAATATTTATTTAGAAGGGGTGTAAGTGAACATTATTAAAACCTATAAAGTCTAGGTATATAAAGGCAAAATCACAAGGGGTGTAAGTAAAATAAGTACTTTTAACAATTACAATTGATGAGCTCCAAAAGGGGCTAAATTTTTAACATTTTTCTGTGAGGGATTAAACATGGTTCGATATTGTTTTATTCTTTTAATTAAAAAAAATATTAGGCATCAACCTCTAAAAGTTTCAATTAATAATAATGTGTGTTTCTTTCATAACGATAATTGTAATTTTGACGAAAGTTAATTGAATAATAGGTACTCGAATTAGAAGAGAAATATTATGAATAAAATGTTGGTATAAAAAATTCTTTAAACAAAAATCATAGTATAAAATTTTAATAAAAAAATATCCTACAATATTTACTGAATTATGCAATTAATTTTTTATTTTTTATATGGGTAATCCTTTATCTTAATAAAATTGTGAAATATTTATTTTAATATTAAACATGTTTATTTATTTATTTATTTATTACCACGCAATCATGATAGTTGATTTAAATTTCGTCAAAAAGTTGCAAATATTAATGCAAGGGATTGACACTTTGACACTAATTAATAGTTAAAGGAGTTTATGTGTATTTATTTAATTAAGAACACAAAATGATACTAAATCATAATTCCAAGAGTGGATAGAGTAACTAAAATTAACAACCTTATGAATGAAAGTATTTTTTTTTATTGTTCATTGTTCAGTTTTTATTTTTTTTTTCGAGAGAGATAGGTGTAACTAATGGTATATAAAATCGAAAAGTTCAATTTCACAGGAGGAAAACCTAAACATTTGCGGGTATTGATCACCAAAAAAAAAGACATTTACGGGTATTCCCATAAGCAAAGGGCCTAGTCCAAGACTGCCCATAGCTCAGTTTTAGCTGTATTCCCTTTGTCTCTCAACTTTGTGAAAATTTCAACCTTTCCACAGGGAAACAGGGAAACAAACGATTCCCTCAAAACGTTTGTTAAAATGCCTCAAAGGACGAAAGGAGATTGAGTCTACCTTACGCCAAATACCTCCTCTTCTATTTTAAAAGCCCCTCCCCCTCCTCTTCCCTTCAACACCCCCATCCATTACTCCATAGAAAGCCTCACTTTCTCTCATATACCCACCCACGTAACCTCTCTCTCTCTCTCTCTCCTGAGATGTCTGCATAAGGTGCAAGAAATTACTCAAGCTCAATTGGGTTTGAGCTTCAATTGAAGGCTAAGTGAGTTTTAGATTTGTGCTCTCTCTCTCTCTCTGTGTCTCTCTCTCCCTCTCTCTATTTTTTCCCGAGATGGAGAAGGTCAACTTTGTTAAGAATGGTGAGCTGAGATTGCCACCTGGATTCCGGTTCCACCCAACGGACGAAGAGCTCGTAGTTCAGTACCTGAAACGCAAGGTCTTCTCCTGCCCCTTGCCCGCTTCAATCATCCCCGAATTTGATGTCTGCAAATCTGACCCTTGGGACTTGCCAGGTTTGTTCACAAATCCACCCACCCACCATTCGTCCTCACAACTCTTTCAGCTTGTATGTTATTAGTTCATTCCTAAAATTTCTAAATAACAAACAGGTCGGAATCTAAAACTCTGAAACTTCAAATTTGGTTGTCATTAGCAAGAACTGTATTACAAATTTACAATGCCTTATGAAATGGGTATACAAATCTATCGGATACGGGCTTCACATTCAACTCAAATGAACAGAATCTTGGAGACAGTCTGTTCTGATACG
>JAVXUM010000030.1:8683330-8705395 GCA_035590655.1 Pouteria glomerata
GGTCAAAATCAAACTTCACAATTCACATGGCCGGAAAAAGGGGGAAACACACTAGAGCAGCTCGGGCACCCACCGTGGAACTCTTTGGGTGCACGGCATGCTCGGGTGCCCGCCGAGAGCAGGTTTTTACCTGGATGACTGCAGGTCAGCTCGGGCGCCCGTCTAGGATCCCTTGGGTACACGGCAGCCTCGGGTGCCCGCCTGAGCATAGGCTTGGGCGCCCACTTAGGCCAGTTTCATCCTGAAACCTCCAAACCTCATATCAACACTTGAACCAACCAAGCTATAGTCTCATGACACCTCTTAAACACTTAAATTCATCCAAGCTCAATTCAAATGCTATCTTCATTCATCTTAGGAACCCAGGGTATTGCATGAATTAAGATGAAATTTCTTCTTATTTTACTAATCTCAATTGAATTTCTTCAATGACTCATGCTAACTTCAAAAAGATACTCTTCATTTTTATTCCATTGGCATTTAAGCTGCTGGCGTTATTTCAGTGAATTCCCGAGAGGATTTGACTCCAAAACTCTCTAATCGTCCTCCAAAATTTCGACCTTATCCCTTCCATTTTTTCAACAATTTTAGTGACTCCAGCGACCTTACTTAAGCAACTGGTCTATCTTTTGGTGCTGGCATCGACGTTGCCATGGCAGCTAGCTAGCAACCTCATAGTCACTCAATCATGACCCCATTTCCCTAAAACTATAATCCTATAAGAAAATGACAATTTTACCCTCACCCTAACATTTGCAATTAATAAGTAACAGATAGAATGAGCACAATGCTGTTTGACCGAAAATGTGAGGATTTGACTATCACAATCGAAACTAATGGAATTAAAGTGGGATTGAGGGTAAACTATAGGGCTAGTTTTTATACTTTACCTTTTACGTATGTAAACTAAAGGTTGTATTCTAAGCTATGTGATCGAATCCTATTTCAAAATCTAATATTTTACTGTAATGATTAAGATTTAGAAATTTTATTTTGTTGTAATATTAATTCTGTTAGTAAATCTCTTGTTAAAGCTATGTATGTAGCAATTCTAGTAACAACAATTCATTGGAGCTTTCTTATCAAGGAGCTAACAAAATATTGACATTATATCAAAATAAAAACTAGCAAATGATTGAAATTGCATTTTTAATAAGGGCTAACAAGGGATTGATATTGCAACAAAATAAATAGGGGTTAACAAATGATTGAATTGCCATAAAATAAACAAAAGCTAACAAATGATTGAAATATCTTCCACAACAGAGGCCCAAAAAGGATTGATATTTTAACAAAATAAACAAATAGCAAATAAGGGTTGAAACTACTTTCTTTACAAGGCTAACAAAAGATTGACATTATGACAAAATAAATGCCAACAAATGGTTATAATTGTAATAAAATAAGTTCTCACAAGAATTGTTGTTATTGAAATTACTATGCAACCATTTAATGGGAGATTACTAGTAATGGGTTAACATTACAACAAAATAAATTTTTTTTCGTTTCCTAAACTGTTATAATGAAATGGTAATGCTCCAAGTGAAAATTGACCAAAAACTCATGCAAATTATAACTTACACACAAGATTAATCTTCTTTGTACTTTAGTAACTAACATCGATATGTATAAATAATATTGACTCACTTTGTACTTTCCGCTAATTAGTTGAATTCATTTGAAGATCGACCCAAGTTACCATATTCTGGTTATAGGGACGAAGGACTAGTTATTCACCAAAAACAACTTTGTTTTGTCATATACAAAAGGCCTTTCCTTTAGCCTAATTTTCAATCAAACAACATTTTTCCTATTGGCAACAAAGAATAGACGAAAATAAAAGCATAAAGAGTATATTCAAGTCCTTAAAAATTTTCAACTTTGATTTGGTTTACCTCTGTTTTCCCTTAATCAAACTGCATTACACATTGAGGATCTCATGCATGCGTCTAACTCAACTCTAAAAATTGACTTATAAATTGAGAATTTTTCAAAGTATTATATGAATGATATAACTTTCATATTAAGGATATGTCACGCCCCTGACTTAATTGCCTAGAGAATTAGGTTAATGATGTTATTAATCGTGTGGTCAAGAGTGAGGACCTGAAATGAATGTTTGTTCTAATTATCTAAGTTTTAGATAGTGCCACCAAGTGTGTGACCATCTTGATGTTTATGATGTTAATTTATATTAAATTGATATGGGAATGAGGAACGATTGTTAGTTGCTCTGATTGTGCTATTGCTATTTGACTTGACCATGGTATAAGTTTTATTAATTTTTATTAGTTCCTATATTCACATGCCGTCTGTCCTGGACAATTAAGTCAGAGGCGTGACAGGACATGTGAGATGTCAATCATAACATGTGAAAGTAGGTAATATGAAACAAAGTTAGACTTCCAACAAATGGTATCAGAGTTAATAGCTAACAATATTCGGGCAACAGACTCAACTGATTTAGTGGGTTGCAGAGAAAAAAAGTCCAGGGTTAAATCATAAGAGTAAAAAAAAAAAAAAAAAAAAAAAAAAAAAAAAAAAAGATCATGGATCAAAAGGGATTCAGGTAAATTAAATCAAAAGGAAGCAAGGCTCAATGTATGGTTCACACATGAGAGGGAGATTGTTGGGAACATATGTAAAAATTGAGTCCTACATCAGATAAATAAAAAAAGATTAGACCTTAATATACAAGTAAGTAACTCACCACTTTCAAGAGTTAACCTTTTAAATGGATATGGGTTATTCAATATCTATTAGGTTTTTATGATGTGGTGCAAGTTTTGTAAACAATCCCCAATAGGTTAGCCCTACTAGCACGTAGGAAGATCTCAGGCAAACTAAACTCCCTACATAAATAATAAGCTTGCTAAATGAGGGTTATTCTATGCCTTATAAAGAGAATATAATATTTGTATCGAGTTGATTGGGACTTCACTCATATTTAATCATTCTGAAGAGAGTTAAAAAAAAATACGTAAAAAATCTTTAACTAGAAATAATGTGAAAATTTAAGAATTTGTTAGGTGATACAATTACCATGCAATAGAAAAAATACTAAAAAATCCTTAACTAGAAATAATGTGAAAATTCAAGAATATGTTAGGTCATACAATTTCCACGCAATAGAAAAAATATCAACATGAAGATATAATGAAGAAAATTGTATCTAAGGAAATATCTTAAAAACTTTCACTATAACAAATGTTGGTTACAATACCTCAACCTTACAATAGACTTGACTTCTTGACTCTATATTGTTGAACTTTTACTTGATATTTCGATTCACCAACTCCCAAGTGAAAAATTCTCTTCGAATCCTCAAACAAAGCACACCAAATCCTTGACAACTGCAAATCATTAGCCTTTGAGATTAGAATTTCTTCAAATCAAGCACGCTTAATGTTTTTGTTAAGTAGTTGGGAGAACACTTTGTAATTATTCTTTATTCTTCTGTTGAAAAATAAGAAAAAATTGAATAATCATTAGTCAAATTTTTTTTTTTAATTTTTCAAGAACGTTTAGTATTACATTATATTTCATAACCCAAAATCCAACCCCACTACATGAGACTTTAATATGAAATTTATAAAAATTAATTTTTATTTAATGTATAAATATTTTCATTTATCTCTTCTACTTTTACTTTGTGAAAAAGACACTGCGATAGGATGAGAAACCTATAGATTCCATTTGCAGCAACCACCACCACTATACAAACCCAACATATGTATGTATATGATTAGGTGGTGTGCTATTTATGTATTTGATCAACTAGTTTAATGAAATATGGTTTATATATATACGAGTTACAAATCACTACAAATAAAGAAACAAAACAAAAACAAAAAGACAACTATAGCTAGGTTATGCAAATGAGCTCCAATTAACTTATCTTTGGCATTAGCAGTAATATAGTATGAACAGCCTTTAAGATAGGCAAACTTTGGGCATTTGAAGAAATGTTATGTTTGGTCATATCTTGAAATTAAAATTAACTCAGCATGTCGCTGTATCTGATGTGCCTTTTGTTATCACTACAAGGAAATAGAGTATAGGTGAGGAAAGTTTTTGTGAGGAACCATATTTCCTTGCTAATAGTAGCATTTAGGCGAGGAAAATAATATTTTCTCGCTAATACTTTGAAGGCTTTTTTCAAAGAGCAATTTTCTCGTTAATAGTTGTCTTTTCCAAGAATTTTTAGATTTCCTTACTATAAAGTTAAAAATATGGTGCCAAAACAAAAAGATAAACACAGACTACTATAGGCGAGGAAATTTATTTTCCTCGCTAAAAGTATGGTATAGGTGAGGAAATAAGTGTTTCCTCGCTAATAGTGAAACAACTTTTTTTTATCAAATGTGAGGCCATATAGTTTTCTCGTTAATAAAGTATACGTAAGGAAATATACATTTTGTCGCTAATAGTTGAGTAATTTTTTAGACTATAGGCGAGGAAAGTAAAGGTTCTCGCTAATAGTGATGCATAGACAAGGAAATATCAATTTTCTCGTTAATAATAAAAAAAACTTTTTTTGATTATAGGTGAGGAAACTAAATTCCCTCATTATAGGCAATAGTGTAGGCAAGAAAATTTAATTTCATCGCTAATAGTTTGCCATAGGTAAGAAAATATTATTTTCCTCGGTAATAGTTTAGTAATTTTTGTAACAATAGGCAAGGAATGTTAGTTTCCTCGCTAATAGTTGATATAGGCAAGAAAATATCTATTTTCTCACTAATAGTACTTAAATTTTGAATATTTGTGCTTAGCAATATCAGGATTATCAACAGAGATGGTACGTTTTAACAATACCCTTTCCCCATCCTTATTCCTATATCCGTTTTTGGAATAAAATTTTTTCATGCTTATCCCCGCTACATAACGAATTTATTGTCCTCGTCTCCGTTTACCCCTGAAACATACTAATTATTATAAATTATATGTGATATATATAATAAATATTAAAAATTATTCTAATTATTATATATATAAAATATATGTTTTATATGTATTAAATAAAAATTAAAAAATGTATATAAATTATTAAATAAGCATTTAAAGGGGTTTAGATATGGCGGGGTGGGGATCATTGTATTCGTTCAAGTAAAATCCCAACACTTGTCCCCGTCCTTACTATTACTATCCCAATACCTTCCTTGAACAGGACGGATAAGCTAGGTACCCAGTGGGTACAGTTAATTTTGACAATCCTATTGGCACTTCACATATATATTACATATGTATTACGTACTTATAATGACATAAAGACTTTTTGTGCAAAAGCTCAATTCAAGACATAATTATAATATTATAAATACTTTATTCTATAATATAATTTTTTTGAAATAACATAGATAGAAGGCAAATTACCAATTGCTTTTTAGATTTTTTAATAAGTGGGGAGATAATTATATTATAATTTATTTTTGAGAAAATTCGTTTATGCAAATAAATTACCTTACTATGATAAAATTTTTTAATTTCTAAGTTTTTTTAAAAAATATTTTTATTGTAAAAAATTTAAATTAAATTTTTAAAAGAAAAAAACTTATGGTATGTTTGATAAATATGATTTGTAGATTTAATTTTATATATATATACCAATATTTTTTTAACAAATATTTCATAATTTATTTATTTTAATATTTAATTCATTTACATTTCTATTGCATTTTATTTGATTACATTATTTTAAAATATTTTTATCCATTCTTTTGTAGACTTAAGAGCATTTGTTCAAAATTATAAATATTTTTTATAAAAAATAATTATATCATTTTAGATTATACATTTAAAAAAATTATAAAAAGTCCTAGGTGAGGAATTATTTTTCCTCGCTAAAGTCTAATTCTAATATTAAAAAAAGTACATGAATCATCTTTCAAAACGTTTCCCATGGCTCCATTTACTCTGCCGCTTGATTCTTTGCCGCTAAACGTAGCCATTGCCGTCTTCGCCGCTCATCCTCGTTGTCTTTGTCCACAAGTTTCAATCTCCTCTCTCTCTCTCTTTCTCTCTTTCCGTCTGTATGTGTGAAACCCTAGTAACAAAGGCTATAGTTTATTTTGTTTCAAACCCCAAACAAGAAGGGTTCACACATACAAAGGGGTTTTGTTTGATTTTAGTCGTTTTTGGGGGAACCGAGTAAAGGTATTTATAATAGTTAAATTAAGGTTTTTGATGCTGTAATTTCAAAGATTTGAGTTGTTTTGCATTGGGAATTTGTAGGTATGTTCACTTTAACGAACGTGGTTAAGTTTGACCTCTGCTATGTGATGCCACTCTTTCAGATGTTGCCTTTTGCTTTCTTTATCGTGATCTTGACATTTGAATTTGAAATGTGGCACCTGCCTCCTACACTTGAACCAGCATATTCTTAGTTTGTTCTGTTTATTGTTATTTATGTAAACTTGGTTTCAAGGTAACTTAGAGACTGCATATTTTACTCAAGGCACCAGCATTGGGACTGTACAAATCCATTTCAAAGTCTACTCATTTGAGATTTAATTTAGAAGCTAAACCTTTAAGCATCTGGTTGTGGGTATTTTACGTTGAATTCTTTGTTTCTTCCTTTTCTTTTATACACATTTTGTTTAATTTGTTTTTCTAGTTCATAACGCTAAAAGCAAATAGAGTGCTTGAGAACATACAAGGTTTTTAAATGCTCAAATTTAATTTTAATGCGTACGCATAAGAAATCTATGTACCCTAGCAAGTTTTTTGAAATGCTCAATTATAATTTTATTGTGTATGCACAAGAAAATCCAGTCCAAAATTTAAAGGTGCTTCACTTACCTATTTTGAGCAGAATTTTCCTAACCATTTGGATAAATGTCACATTTTCTTCTTAAATCACATGCATGGCATGATTATTTCTATCCTGATGGGGTTCTGGCTTTAGAATTTTGATCTTGTTTGTGGTGATGGTATGCTCATTGTCTTGGGCATTATCATTAACTTTTATAACGTAGGTCTTAATGGTTTTTTTTGGTTTTTTCTTAGATTTCCTAAAGACCTAGACACCCCCCAAACCAATAAAAAATAAAATTAAAAAAAAAAGTAAATAAATAATCTAGGATGTAATAGCAATTATGATAATTGTCTTCAAGCAAAGTTTAACTCAACTTAGCCTTTTTCCATCAAAATAGGGTCCACCAAATGACCTTTTTTTTTCCCATGTTGTTCGGTTGAGGCCACTCCTCATATATGTTTTGATCCATGTTCGTAAGGGTTCTAAAAAAGTTAACTGACGTTAAGCCACTTTCAGTAATAGATTAAAGATTTTACTAAATGAATCACCAAGAAACCAATGTTTCATTATGCATCGAAGTCAGTAGATCATAAAGCTACCCATATGTGGGTATGAGTAAGGGATTGACCTGTAACAAAGATCTTGGCCCAATTTCTTGTGACGAAGTGAACCTAAGCACCCATATTCTCGCTATCTTTCTCTCTCTCCCTCTCTTATATATGTTTAGTTTACTTTAATTTCATAAACTTTCTTATACGATGTTAATAATGATTTACTTTACTTTGTTATTAATTTTCACAAATTTCATATGATGTTGATAATGATTTTTTATTTTGGAATAGGTAAGTCAATATAGATAGGAGTTAGATAAATGAACGGCACAAGTTCAGCAACAATTATATCAACGGAGTTAGGTCATTTCTACAATTTACACGTGATCATTTTCCTAATAGTTCGACAATTAGGTGTCCATGTCAAAAATATCGAATCTTAGGGAAATCAGTGAGTTTAGAAATGGTTGAGAACCATTTGTATGTGAATGGAATAATGGACACTTATATAAGATGGGTACACCATAAAGAAAAAATGGGCGATCATGTTGATATATAAAGAAGAAGAAGAAGAAAAAGAAGAAGAAGACGATATCATAGGAGCGATGCATGACATTCGTCGAGGAATATTTATGGACACAGAAAGTAGTGAGACTTCTTCCAATCAAATTTGTTTAGAGAAGCACAAAGTGAATTATACCCTGGTTGTACCAAGTTCTCAACAATTTCATTTGTTGTCAAATGGCTGCATTTAAAGGTGTTGAATCGATGGAGCATTCAATCATTCAACGTGCTATTAGGTTTGTTGAAGGAGGTTTTTCCCAAGGCGAGATACTTCCAAAGTCTCATTATGAGTTAAAATCATTGTTGTGTGATATTGGATTGGGTTATGAATCGTCATGTATGCAAGTATAAGTGTGCATTATTTTGGAAGGAACACAAGGATAAAAATGAGTGTCCTGAATGTGGTGAGTCAAGATGGAAAGTGAATGATGACAAGGGTTAGAAAATACCACATAAGATTTGGCGATACTTTTCACTTAAACCTAGATTGCAAAGATTATTTATGTTCAAATGAAGTATAGAGATATGTGGTGGCATACTACAAAGCGTGACAGGGATGCCAATATGCTGAGACATCCAGCTAACTCCCCAGCATGGAAGGAAATAAATGAAATATAGCCTGAGTTTTCATCTGATTGTCGGAATGTACGACTTGGGCTGGCTAGTGATAAATTCAATCTATTTGGAAGTATGAACAACAATTACAGTATGTGACCAGTGATTCTTGTTCCTTACAATCTACGTCCTTAGATGTGTATAAAAGAGTCACATCTCATAATGTCCCTTATTATACCTGACCCAAATACTCTAGGAAAGGATTTTGATATGTATCTTCATTCGTTGCTTGATGAGTTAAAACAATTATGGGATGGTGTACTTGTTTACGATGCCTTTGCTGGAGAAACTTTCCATATGCGTGCTGCTGTTTTGTGGACTATAAATGATTTTCCTACTTGTGCTTACTTATCTGGATGGAGTACTAGAGGTTACATGGCATGCCCAACGTGCAACAAGGATACTTTTTCCATAGGATTAAGAAATAAGATATGTTATATGGGTCATCGTCAATATCTTCCGCAGAATCATAGTTGGCGAAAGAGTAAAGCTTTTGATGGTAAATCAGAACTTCGAGATAAGCCTAAGGAGATTTTAAGAGACAAGATCTTAAAACAATTGCAATATGTTAAAGTTGATAAACGTAGAAAGCACCCAAACAATAAGAAAAAAAAAACGTGAAACAGAAGAATTGAATTGGTTAAAAAAGAGTTTGTTCTGGGAATTGCCTTGTTGGCACAAATTGAAATTGCGACATAATCTCGATGTGATACATATTGAGAAGAATATATGTGACAATTTACTTGGCATATTACTAGACATCGACGGGAAAACAAAGGATACCGTTAAGGCTAGACAAGATTTAAATGATATGAGCATACATCCTGAATTACATTTGGTCTCAAATGGTTCACAACTTGTGGTGCCCCCAGCAATATTCACTTTGTCACTGCAAGAAAAACATGCCTTCTATGAATTTTTGAGATTAGGGAAATTCCTCAATGGATTTGCCTCAAACATTTGCCGTTGTGTTAATGTGAGAGAAAGAAAATTGTCTACTTTAAAGAGTCATGACTGTCATATGCTATTACAATGAGTTTTACAGTTGGAATGCGTGGATATTTGTATGATAATATGTATAAGGCATTGGTGGAATTATGTTTCTTCTTTAAAGAGTTATTTGTAAGACATTGAAAATGAACATTCTTAAGCAACTTTCTAAGGACATTGTCATAATACTTTGTAAGTTAGAACGTATCTTTCTACCTGCATTCTTTGATGTTATGGTTCATTTGGTAGTACACTTACCGGAAGAAGTGATGGTTGGTGGCCCAGTGCACTGTAGATGGATGTACCCAATTGAGAGGTATTTAGGATGACTGAGAACCCACACGAAAGAAATGAAAGAAAAAAATAAAAGAAAAGAAGGAAATAAAAAAAAATAAAGAAAAAGAGATGGGCCTTTTGGCCCAGTCATCCAACTTATTACCACTTCAAGCCATACTTGTCCTAGAAAAAATAAAACAAACCCAATTAAACAGACCAAATCTTAGTTTAAATATTTTATTGACCCAAAATAACACATAAATAGAGAAGATAAATGTAATACCCTGGATTCTTAAGATGAATGAAAATAGCATTTAAATTGAATTTGGATGAGTTTAAGTGTGGAATAGGTGCTTTGAGACTAGCTTGGTTGATTCAAGTGTTTGCTGGGAGGTCTGGAGGGTTCTGGCAGAAATCCATCTCGGCGGGCGCCCGAGGTGGCGTGCGCCCGCGAGAAGTCCCCGCGTGCGCCCAAGCTTGATCTGCAGCCACCAAGCCAAATTGCTATCGACGGACGCCCGAGCCTGTGCTTAGGCGGGTGCCCGAGCCACGTGCGCCAGTAAAATTTGCCCCCCGCGCTGCTCCAGTGTGCTTTCCAGTTTGTCCGGCAATTTGAGTTTTAGAAGTTTAATTTTGACCAAGTCAACTCCAATTGATTTTGACCAAGTCTTGGCCCTGGAGGAGAAGTAAAATCTCAGCCAAGGAGGATTGGAAGACCAAAACAAGTGTTTTCTTCTTAATTTGGCTTTTGTGGGAGTTGGAAATTAACATTAATGGTGGTGGGACCATGACCATTAATGGGAAGACTTTGTGTGCCATTGTATATATATATATAATGGATGAATTGTGGTGGCGAAGAAATTTGGCTGGCCAACTTAAGTGTATATAGGTATAAATATATCTTGTTAGTGGAAGATTTGCCATGTGGTAGACCTTGATTGGCTCATGGGAAACTAATTAGTTTATGGAACTAAATTGGTTAGGAGAATTGAAGGAAATTGGTTGAAAAGAAACTAGCTTGACCAATGGAGTTAGAAGGGGATTTAAAGATAAGTCTTGCCCGAGAATATTAAAAGCACTTGGCCCTTGAGCTTCACACCATTTCAAAACATCACCAAAGCAACACTTGAGAGCTAAGCAAAGGAGAAAGAACATTCGGCCAAGGAAGAAAGAAGAAGGAAAAGAAGAAAAGAGGAAGAAGAAGACAGGAGGAAGGAGAAGAAGAGAAGGAGATCTTCTTAAACCATAGGTAAGTTCTCCTTGCTCTAGTTCATTTGGAAGAAGAGTAGTTCCATTTTAAGTCTTGAAGATAAACTAAAAGAAAGTTGGTTTTCTTGAAGGTGTGTTGGTGATCTTAAGAGAGGGAGAATGAGGTTGAAAGAGGAGTTTCATAACCTCAATTTAGAGTAAAAAGTGGTTGAGTTCAACTTCTCTTGAAACCCTTCAAATTTCGGCCAAGAAGGAGAGGTAGGGGAATATTTCACTTACTCTAATATGTATGTGATTGTACTTAGTTCTTCTTGAAGCAATTCTTGTGTTGGGATTTGTTGGTAACCTAGAAATGAATTACTTGGTGACCTAGGGTGGTTTGAGATGTATGAATAACCTAGGCTTATATGGTGTTAAATTGGTGAACTAGAGTTGATGGAAGTGAGTTTAGTAACCTAGAGATGGTGAAAGTAGCCATGGTGAATTGAGAATTCACTAACTTACCTAACTTAACCCTAAGTTGAAATCTGGAAATTTTGGTAACAATGAGTATAAGAAACCCTCATTTAAGCCTAAAAACTTTGTTTAAGTGTGCATGGAAAGTGCCTTGTTATTCTTGCAAAATTGCTAAATTGTTGAGACTTAAAGTGAACCATTGGATGAAAAAATGTAGAAAAATGCTGCAAGTTTTTCTTTAGCAAAAACTGAATTTTTTCTTGTTTAAAGTGATGTATTTGAGTTGAAATTGATATGGTTCAAATGGCATTGTATTTGGAATCCATTTGCTATTTTTAAGTTAATGTTGTAACTTGATGCATAGTATATGATGATGGTTGAATGAAGTGATGAATGATGAACCTAAGTGTTCTAAGAAGATAAAATTTTTTGATTTTGAGCGGGGTTATGGGGGTACGGAAAATAGGAAAGGTTTTGAGATACCCTCGGGTTGAAAGACCCGGAATCTGCGCAGGGTTGGTGTTCATACCAGTAGGTTAGTAGCCTACGAAATGATTCTATATTTGGCGTATCATAGCACTAGACCGCGATCCTAAAGAACGATTCAGTGATATAACCGTGATTCATTTGGCATATCGTCGCCCTCGGCTGAGATCCTAAAGCACGATTGAGTTGTACCCAATCCCCGGTGTTTATGTGCAAGTGTGAAAAGATGGAAATTGTATAAAGTGAAAACCTTAAACTCTTGCGTGGTCTTGAGGTTTGGAAATTGTTACATTGTCCATGGATTATATTATTTGCTTCCACCATGTTTAATATGTCCGCTACTTTACTTGTACATTATCTTTTGGTGATTGTGAGCTTATGCATATATCATTTACATATTATTGTGAAGTGTCGTGAGCACACGCATTTAGTGCTCACGCCCCTATAGATGCCATTGCAGGACCCACACAGGGGAGATTAGACGAGCCCTGAGCCTGGCTAGGAGACTTACAGGATGTGGCACAGAAGTTTAGCTAGTTGTTCATTTTGATGGTTGTATAATTTTAAAAGAGGAAATGTAAAAGTTTATGTAGGTTGATTATAGGATGGAAATGGCCCTAAGGCTGGGATGTATATATATTTTGCTTGGAGGATGTATATTTATTTTGACTTTTGAAAACGTAATGGCCTTAAGGCTCGTTTATGAAATTTATGCCTTTAGTTTCACTTTAAATTCATTGCTATTAACCTATACTAGCTAGATTGGTGAGAATGTATGGTTTTGTGGATGTCAGATTGGGAGATTAAATATTATACATAGGTTTATTTGTTACAGGTCCAAGTTTTAAACCATTTAGGCCTTTATATAGTAGATGAGGTTTTGTGGGTCCGTTGCGTGACCGCAGCGTTTCTCTGATGTTGTAACCCAGTTATCACGTTATGTGTGTTATTCACTCACCATCCGGGTCCCCGAGCTCGGGGCGTGACATGATGGAATCAGAGCCTAAGTCAAAATACCTAGGGACATGAGACGCCTTGCATATCATTTTGTATGTTTATACGCCCTATATGTTACATGCTTATGTGTTTATGTGTTTTTATTATTGGTCCGGTGTTATGTAGCCTCGAGTATCTTTATAGGTGGCACTTATCGTGGTTTCTTATGCTGTGATATGTAGAATACCACCGAGACAAGGAATAGGTATACGAGACTGGGGTTGGGGCCGCAGTCGTGGTCGGGGCCGAGGCAGAGGGGAGGCTCCCGTCCAGGAGCTGGCGCTTAGTGCTTCCATTCAGCAGGAGCAAGAGGCCCAGTTCAATGCAGCGGCCGAGATGGCCGGGGCTGGAGAAGTGCCCCTGGAGTGCTTGTAGCGCCCCAGTCGGCAGTTGCTGATGCCGGGGCCTTTTTCCAGTAGATGGCTGTGGTCATGGCAGCCTTGGCTGGTGGAGCGAGGACTAAACCACCACCACAAGAACAGATGAGTGCCACTGCCTTGGAGAAGTTTCGGAGGATGAAGCCTCCCATATATGATGGCGTGGCGGATACGGAGGTGGCAGAACAATTTATAGACCGTTGCGAGAAAATTTTAGCAGCAATGGAGATTGCTGAGCTGGCTTCACGTATAGCCTTGACCATGTTTCACCTGAAAGGCAGGGCTTCAGCTTGGTGGGATCATGTGAAAGAAGCAGGAGGAGTTGAGGGCTTTACGTGAGAGCAGTTTAAAGAACGATTTCGGGATCATTTCTTTCCCCAAGCCCTACGAGATGCCAAAATGAGGGAATTTGCCAATTTGATTCAAGGCAATCTGACCGCGTTGGATTATGAAAGGAGATTCTCTGCCCTATCAAAGTACGCACCAAAGTTAATCCCCACGACCCGTCTCAAGTGTAGAAATTTTGAAAGATGATTGAAACCTGCGTTGAGAAACAGGATGGTGCCATTTGGTCTGAATGGTTATGAGATGCTGGTCGATAGAGCTATGATCGTGGAGGCAGATTTAAATGAGACCAGAACACTTATAGAGGGCCGGCGTGGCCGAAGGATGGGTAGCCAGCAGGAGGGGGAAGGTAGAAAGAGATTCAAGGGAAGTGCATTCACTTCTCAAGCACAACCACCGCAATCAGGCAGTATGGCTCCCAGAAAGACAAGGAGAGCAGAAGGGATTGGCCTCCGGACAGCCCCTTTGTTACCACTATCGTCAGCCGGGGCACATGAGGTTTGAATACCCATTATTGGGGCAGCGAGGATCGACCAACAGACCTAGCAATGGGCCGATGGTGGATAACCAGGTATGTTACCGGTGCGGGCAGGTGGGCCACATTCAGAGCTATTGCCCGCAGCCCTTGTGCAAGGTAGGAGGAATGATGGAGCCTCCACCAGGACAGTCGTTCCTCTGCAACTGTGGTGCAGCCATTTCAGCCTAGAGGTCCCCCACCTAGAGCAGCACAGAGTGAGACAACTCAACCACAGAGGGGAGCTTCTCAGGCCCAACGAGGAGGCAGACTTCAGGGCTCACAGGCACAGGGGCGAGTTTTTGCTGTGGCACAGCAGGAAGTGCCAGTAGAGCCCATAGTTACCCGAGGTATTTTTAGGGTTTACTCTTCCTATGCTACTGTCTTGTTAGATACGGGTGCTTCCTATGCATTCATCTCTGCCCAGTTTGTATCTGCATTGGGTTTAAAGGTCACTTCTATGGATCTGTTGTTACATGTTGAGACGCTAGTAGCGGGATTCTCTTCTTTAGCCACTATGTGCAAAGGGTGTGAGCTACGGGTAGAGGATGTGTTTGACGGGAGAGAATTGGTGTCTAGCTGTGACTTAATTATGTTAGAGATGAAGGGCTTCGATGTGATTCTTGGAATGAATTGGCTTGTGTCTTACCAAGCCAAAATTGACTATCACGATCGTAGATTGACCTTATTTACTTTTGAAGGAGCCCCAATTCATTTCTTTGCAGACAGGTGCAAATTGCCTGATATGTCTTCTTGGGGTGGCCAGAAGAAAGTAGACTTATGTACCATGCTTGCCTGTTTGGTGGTGGAGGAAGAGGATGAAGGGCAAAGAGTCGAGTTACCACGAGTGGTAAATGAATTTTTCGAATTGTTCCCGGATGACTTATTGAGGTTGCCACCGGAGCGGGAGGTGGAGTTCTGCATTAATTTGGTTCTGGGTACGGAGGAGTTGAGAACTCAGTTGGAAGAATTATTGGCTAAAGGCTTTATTAGGCCAAGTACCTCGTCTTGGGGTGCTCTGGCACTATTTGTTGCCAAGAAAGACGGGACGTTTCGGATGTGCATAGACTACCGGAAGCTCAACCGAGTAACAATTAAGAATAAATACCTACTACCGAGGATTAATGACCTATTTGACTAGTTGAAGGGGTCTGTGGTGTTTTCTAAGATTGATCTTCGGTTCGGGTATCACCAGTTGCGCATTTGGGAAGAAGATATCCCTAAGACAGCATTCAGGACTCGAAATGGCCACTATGAGTTCCTGGTGATGCCGTTTGGGTTGACAAATGCTCCGGCGGTCTTTATGGATTTGATGAATAGGGTCTTCACGGAATTTCTTGATAAGTTCGTCGAGCTCTTTATAAATGATGTGCTGGTATACTCCAAGTCTGAGGAGGAACACGAACAACACCTACGACTAGTACTCCAGCGGCTGAAGGACCACCAACTGTATGCCAAGCTAAGCAAATGCGACTTCTGGCTAAAAGAAGTCAAGTTTTTGGGGCATATAGTATCACAGGAGAGAGTGGCAGTTGATCCCTCCAAGATTGAAGCTGTTATGGAGTGGTCTCAGCCCAGAACTATCTTTGAGATACGAAGTTTCCTCGCGTTGGCTGGGTACTATCGTAGATTTGTTCTAAACTTATCACGGCTGCCAGCTCCGTTAACTAAATTGACGAGAAAATGGGTAAAGTTTGAATGAAGTGACTCCTGTGAGCGGGCCTTTCAAGAAATAACGAGACGGTTAACCACCACCCCAGTACTTATTATCCCGGAGAGAGGGGCAGGATACTCGGTTTACTGTGATACTTCACGGGAAGGACTGGGATGTGTCCTAATACAAAATGGGAGGGTGGTAGCTTATGGCTCTAGGCAGTTGAAAGTTCATAAAAAGAATTACCCCGTGCATAATTTGGAGCTTGCTGCTGTGATTTTTGCCCTAAAGACTTAGCAGTACTATTTGTATGGTGAGAGGTTCGAAGTCTTTTCTGATCACAAGAGCTTGAAGTACATTTTTACACAGAAAGACTTGAACTTGAGACAGTGCCGATGGATGGAGTACATGAAAAATTATGATTTTGACTTGTACTACCATCCCGGTAAAGCTAATGTAGTGGTAGATGCACTGAGTCGCAAAACGAGAAGTGCCGTAGCTAGTTTGTTCGTGAAAGAATGGGAGATGATGGCAGTCGTAAGTGAATTTGCCTTGACACTTGAAAAAAAGGCAGAAAGAGGAGTGCTATCTTCTTTTGTTGTCTACCCAGCCCTCATTCATAAGATGATTGAAGAACAAAAAGAGGACATTGAGGTTAAAGAACTTTGGGAAAAAATGAAAGGGTTGGTGACTTTACCCGATTGGACAGTAGAAGATGAAGTACTCAAATATCAAGGCAGAATCTTTGTGCCCTCCACTGTTAGAAATGAAGTTATGAAAGAATTCCACTACTCAAGACTAGCAGTGCACCCTGGGGGTACAAAGATGTACTATGACTTGAAAAGGCAATTTTACTGGACTAGGATAAAAAGAGAAGTAGCAGAGTTCATAAAAAGGTGCTTAACTTGTCAACAGGTAAAGGCAGATCATCAAAGGCCAGCAGGGCTACTGCAACCTTTGCCTATAGCGGAATAGAAGTGGGAGCACGTAACTATGGACTTCGTGTCGGGGCTACTAAGAATAAGAAGGAGCTGTGATGCTATTTGGGTAATCGTGGATAGATTGACAAAATCAGCTCATTTATTAGCTATGAAGATGACAGATTCCTTAGATTCCCTGGCCCGGTTGTACATTAGAGAAATTGTGAGATTGCATGGCACGCCAGTCTCCATTGTCTCTGACTAGGATCCATTACATTAGCAAGTCTGAAGCATCTCTTGCAGCAAAATCCGAAAATGCATCCCGCTTCTGGCAGAGTTTCCAAATAGCTATGGGGACGGATTTATGCTTTAGTACTGCCTTTCATCCCCAAACTGATGGCCAGACGGAAAAGACCATTCAAGTGCTAGAAGATATGCTCCGAGCTTGTGTCTTAGACTTTAAAGAAAGTTAGGAGGAACATTTGCCACTGGTGGAGTTTACCTACAATAACAGCTACCAAGCCAGTATTGGCATGACTCTATTTGAGGCTTTATATGGTAGGCTGTGTAGATCCCTGGTGTGTTGGACACAAGTTGGTGAAGCAACTATTATGGGACCAGAATTGGTTCGGGAAACAAATGAAAAAGTAAAACTCATTAGGCAACGGTTAGAGACAGCCCAAAGCCGACAAAAGAGTTATGCGGACCAGCGGAGACGACCATTGGAGTTTCAGGTGGGAGACCACGTGTTTTTGAAAGTGTCACCCCGTAAGGGGCAATTTCGCTTTGGCAAGCGAGGCAAATTATCTCCCTGCTACATTGGTCCATTCAAGATACTGGCACGGGTAGGAGAGGTCCACCACAGTTGTTAGGGGTACACAAAGTGTTTCACATTTCCATGTTATGGAAGTATGTTCCGGTCCCCACTTACGTATTGAATTGGGCAGAGTTGGAAGTAGACTCAGATGTCAAGTATGAAGTGAGGCTGGTTCAGATCTTGGACACTCGAGACCAGGTGCTTAGGGGTAAGATCATTCTTTTGGTTCGAGTGCTATGGAAGCATCAAGGCATTGAAGAGTCCACTTGGGAATGTGAAGCCGAAATGCGAGAACGATACCTCGAGTTGTTTTCTTAAATTGTATAGCTTTTGAATGTATAGGTATGTGAAGGTTGCTAGTGTAATAAAATTTCGGGGACGAAATTTTTGTAAGGAGGGAAGATTGTAATACCCTAGGTTCTCGAGATGAATGAAAATAGCATTTAAATTGAACTTGAATGAGTTTAGGTGTGTGATGGGTGCCTTGAGACCAAAAGTTGGTTAGTTCAAGTGTTGATATGAGATTTGGAGATTCCAGGAGGGAACTAGCCTCGGCTGGCGCCCGAGCTATCGTGTGCTCGAGAAGGTTCCCCGCGTGCGCCCGCATTTGGCCTACAGTTACCAAGCCAAAATGGCTCTCGACAGGCGCCCGAGCCTGTGCTCAGGCGGGCGCCCGAGGTCTCGTGCGCCCGAGCCAGCGTGCGCCCAAGGGCTCTTGTCTCGTGCGCCCGAGCTACTCAATGTGCTTCCCACTTTGTCTAGCCATGAGAATTTTGAAGGTTTAATTTTGACCAAGTCAGCACCAATTGATTTTGACCAAGCTTTGGTCATGGGAGGGGAGATGAAGCTCGGTTAAAGAGGATTGGAAGACCAAAACATTTGTTCTCTCTTTTATTTAGCTTCTTGTGGAGTTGGAATTAGCATTGATAGTGGTGGGACCATGACCATTAAATGGGAAGACTTGTGTGCACTTATATATATATAAATATGATGGATGAGTTAGCGGTGGAGAAAGTTTGGCTGGCCAACTTGAAAGGAGACACAAATATATATATTATTAGTTGAAGAATTGCCATATGGAAGATTGTGATTGGCTCTTGGGAAACCATTTGGTTGGTGTAACTAAATTGGTTAGGAGAGTTTAAGGAATTTGGTTGAAATGAAACTAACTTGACCAAGAGAATGGATGAAAGACAAGTCTTCCACGTGACCTACTCAAATATATGTCTAAATATACCTGTATTCGGCTAAGGCAAAGAAAAAGCAAAACTAAGATCAAAAGGAGAGAAAAATAGTGAGCAAGAGAGCAAGAGTATTCGGCCAAAGGAAGAAGAAGGAAGAGAAGAAAGAAAATAAAGGAGAAAGAAGAAGAAGAGGAGGAAGAAGAAGAAGAGGAGGGGGACTTCTTTAACTATTGGTAGGACTTCAATCCTCTAGTTTCACTTAGAAGAAGATTAGTTTTTTTTGTTGTGAAGATGAACTAAGAAGAAAATTTGGTTACCTTGAAGCTGTGTTGGTAGAAGTAAAGAGAAAGAGAAGAATCTTGAAAGATGAGTTTAACACCTCAAGTTGGAGCCTAAAGACTTGATTGTAATCCTTCCTAACACCCTTCAAATTTCGGCCAGGAAGAGAGGTAAGGAGATATATCACTTGCCCTCGTATGTATTTGATTGTAAACCGTTTTTCTTAAAGCAATCCTTGCCTTATGGTGTGTTGATGCCTTAGAAATGAATTATTTGGTAACCTAGGTGGTTTGAGAGATGTCAACAACATAGGTTTACATGGTAGTAAATTGATGACCTAGAATTGGTGGAAGTAAAGTTAGTAACCTAGAGGTGTTGAAATTAGTGGTGGTGACTTGAGAAATCCACTAAATTAATCAACTTAGCCTTAAGTTGAAATCTAGGAATTTTGGTAACAATGGGTATATTAAACCTTCGTTTAAGCCCAGAAACTTTGTCCAAATGTGTATGGAAAGTGCCTTGATAATTCTTGTAAGATTTCAAAATTTTTGTGGCTTAAAGCGAACCATGGAATGCAAAAATGTAGAAAAATGCTGCGGGTTTTCTCTTTAGTCAAACTGAATTTTTTTATGTTTAAAGTGATGTATTTGAGTTGAAATTGATGTGGTTCAAATGGCATTGCATTTGGAATCCAATTGCTATTTTTAAGTAAATGTTGTAACTGGATGCATAGTATATGATGATAGTTGAATGAAGTGATGATTGGTGAACTTAAGCATTCAAAAAAGACAAAATTTGTTGATTTTGGACGGGGGTAGTGGGATACGAAAAATAAGAAGGGTCTTGAGATACCCTCGGGTTGAAAGACTCAGAACCTGTGCACGGTTGGTGTTCATACCAATAGGTTAGTAGCCTACGAAATGATTCGTATACTATGGCGTATCGTAGCCCTGGACTACGATCCTAAAGAACGATTCAGTGATATAACCATGATTCATTTGGCGTATCATCGCCCTAGGTTGAGATCCTAAAGCACGATTGAGTTGTACCCATCCCCGGTCATTGTGTGAAAGTGTGAAAAAATAGAAAGTGTATAAAGTGAAAACCTTAAACTCTTGCATGCTGTTGAGACTTATACATTGTTACATTGTTCATGGATTGTATTCTTTGCTTTCACCATTTTAAAATGTCCGTTACTTTACTTGTACATTATCTTTTTGGTGATAGTGAGCTTTATGCATCAATCATATACATATTATTGTGAAGTATCGTGGGCACACGCTGTTAGTGCTCACGCCCCTACAGATGCCATTGCAGGACCCACACAGAGAAGACTAGACGAGCCTTGAGTCCAGCTAGATGACGTGCAAGAAGTGCCGCAAAAAGTTTAGTTAGTTTTGCATTTTGATTGGTGTATAGTTAAAAAAAATGGGAAGTTTATGTAAAAGTGTGTATATGTTGGTTATGGGATGGAAACGGCCTTAAGGCCGGGTGATGTATATATATTTTGCTTGGAGGATGTATATTTATTTTGACTTTTGGAAATGTAATGGCCTTAAGGCCTTTCTATGGAATTTATGGCTTTAGCTTCACTTTAAGTTCATTGCTATTAGCTTATACTAGCTAGATTGGTGAGAATGTATGGTTTTGTGGATGTTAGCTTGGTGGGATGAATATTCTATACAGGTTTACTTGCTACAGGTCCAGGTTTTAAAACATTTAGGCCTTTATATGGTATGGGAGGTTTTGTGGGTCCACTGCGTGACCGTAGCGTTGCTCTGATGTTGTTAACCCAGTTATCATGTTATGTGTGTTTATCACTCACCCCTCGGGTCCTCAAACTTGGGGCATGACATAAACAAAACAAAATAGGATCCCAAGATAACGCAGGCAGACTCTTCTACTTCTCCCAATGTCCTCCTAGCTGTTCTGTCCATTTCCTGTAACAAAATCTGTAGGGACGTGAGCACGGATGGCATGTGCTCACATTGCTTCACACTAATATATATATGATGCGATATAATGAACGTATAAAATATGTAACAAAAACCAATGTGACAAATATAAGGAACTTAAACTCACATAGAAGTAGTATTATGCACTTTTTAACTTTCACATTTAACAATCAACAATATTTCATTATTTTTCTATGTAATCATTATGTTAGTTCAACTATACTTCATTAATACTAATATTCGAGTTCATCAAATTATTTATCCATGAAAGCATTTAATCATCTTTCCCTTTCATAACAACCTTTTTATATCACAATCTTGTACACAAAATTCAAATCATACACTTTCAACTGAAAAATTTAATCACTCGAAAAATTCAACCCGTACATCATGTAATCCTCATAGTTTAGGACCTCATCCAGGGTCATGAAGAACCCAAAAAAAATCATCTAGCTCAAATTCTCATTTTGTAGGCTACTAACCCACTGGCATGAAAACCAACCCTGCGCAGGTTCCGGGACTTTCAACCCGAGGGTATCTTAAGACTTTTCGTATTTTTCGCACCCAAATCCTGGCCAAACAATCAAATAACCATTTCATTTCTTATTATCACATCCGTATTAAGTTCCATAGTTGCCATTTGCAATACCAGTCACAACTAACACACTTGTTCACAATTTATGGCACAAGTTTGCATGAAATAAGTATATGACATAACACCCAATTAATAACACCATTTCTAACATCAATACATCAACTTAAGCTCACAAAAATTCAAGTTTGCATGGGAATAAAAGTGTAGAATTTTCTTTTTGTTTTTGTTCACATAACACTACCTTTGCTACTCCAAATGACCAAGTAAGCCAGTCAATTTTGTGCACATCATTGGGAGCTCTTTCCTACACTTTTAAATGAAGTTTTTACATGAAAATAAGGTCCCAAAACAGTCCTCAAAGTGCTAGAAATACAGCTTGTAAAATAGGAATTAAACTAGTTACTTTTTGGTGTTCCAAGTTGATTGTGAGTCATTTGTGTCATTATACCATGATCATATGCATGTTTAATAAGTGTTTTATCTTCACAAGTGCTTGATTATATCATGGTTTTGACACACCTATCG
>JAVXUM010000030.1:8736155-8748089 GCA_035590655.1 Pouteria glomerata
CCACTTGGCCATCACCATTCATGTTCAAAGAAAGTATATAATTCATTAAGGAACTCTAAGTACACCAAAGGTGAGGGATATTACAAAACTTGTAGCCAAACTATGTTTTAACACGGATGAGTTGATTTCGAAAGAATCCTGGCTTACTATGAAATTCCAATTAAAAATCAAGAATATGTTTCATTGAAAAAACATCTTTTATGTTTGAGTTCACCAAACTATAACACCACCTTCAATGGCTTGAAGCCAAGAACAAACCTTAGCCTAACATATTTGAACTTCGAAAAGTATAATAAACTTGCAAACCATCCATTAATGTAAAACAAACAAGTACGAAGTAGAAACGAAAGACGAAAAACAAAAACAAAGTACTAAGAAGTAAAAGTGAAATATAAAAAATAAAAAAAGAACTACTTTAAATTAAAAATATTAAAAAGTAAAGTACTTACATGTAAACCCTACGAGAGAGAAAAACAAAACACCTTAATGAACTTCAAAATAAACCTCCAACCCTCAACGTAATATCATCCCCCTGTAAAGTAAGCACTCATGCCTATTTATAGGCTTACAATGAATAAGGGCAATAATGTAAATTTGTAATAAAAAATAACACTCAATAGCTATTGGATGAGGGGCATGAACACCTTTAACAAAAGTTAAGAGGGTGCCCCTCATATGAGGCATACACCATAAAAGACAAAGAGGCTCCCCCCTATGTAGGGCGCAAGCCATGGAAGACAGAAGGGCACCCCCCAAATCTTAGTTGGCTTTCTTTTTGTCTTTTTGCTGCATCTTCCTTCTTTAGGTGACCAACAAGCTTCTATTCCATTTCTTGGTTTAGTGACTCATTGTGTGGCTCCTTTATTCAACATGTATTGCCTCCAAAGTATCCTTACTCTTGCTAATATCCTCTATTACCTATAATACGAGTGTTAAAGATAAGGAATTACAAAATGCTACAAAATTGTTGAAATAGCTTGACAATATACTCAAATAAGTGATGGAATAATGCATAAAAATATCAATGATAATGTGAAATCATCATACATTCTACAAACCCACGAAATCATATTTGGACACATTGAAGACAATGTACATTTTAAGTTACGAAATGAGCACATGGTAGCACGAATGTGTTAAAATAAAATGGTAACAAGAATGTGTTAAAACAGAAAACATTTTCACAAGAAAGGCTAAATTTTGAACTTAGAAACTTGACTGAAGAGAGAGTGAATGTATTAGCACGGTTTTAAATTAGTCCTAGTTGATATTAATCATTATAAAGTTGAATGGTTCAGTTTTAGTTCTAGATAAGGGATAAAATGCGGAATGAAACTAAATTTTTTGAAGCATATTAAAAACTTAACACATTTGACTGAAAATGTATTAAAGAATAGAACACATAAGAGTAAGCTGCTTAAGCATAGCAAAACATAGGTAGAAATTCAAGCTTTAGAGCCTTATCTTTTTGATATGAAGGAATACATAAAATCTTTACTTTTCTTTCATCTCGTTCTTTTTTATCTTTTATTTTTTTGGTTCTAGCTTCATAAACATTAAATTACTTTGGTATTGCATGCACAAAGTATTTTACTTAGCACATGCAGGTAATTTAATGTCTCTAAAAGCTCCTTATAGCCTTTAGAATGATGTTAGGCCATCTTTGAATTTTTTGAAGCCTATATCTTTCTTTTCATTATATTGCCTTAAAAACCAACTTGAAGTTGATATATAGTAAATTAATATTTCTTTTGATTAGCCATAATGAATGTAACCCTTAACCTTACTTATTTAAGTAAGCTAACCCTTGTATGTTAAGGACACTGGGGTAATCTATTTAAGCAAGATAGATAAGGGAATGAGGGATAAATATAGAGTGGCTAGAAAAAAAGATATACATAGAGGGGACTGGTACAATTGAAAACTTATACATGTCCTTTGAAAAAAAAAATAAACATATATATTTGCGGGACAAAACAAATTAGAAACTCATTATCATTAGTCCCAATTGAGAACCCATAAAGCTTCAAGTGTGATCCTAAGAGTTTGGCATGAAAAAAGATAGAAAAGGAGAAGTTGGGGGGAGTGAGAAAAAAGTTAATAAAATAATGCACTTCACATTCAACTTCCATGACATTACATTTTGAATTCCATATCTTTGATGTGTTAACCTAACACCCCATAGCCAAACTACAACCTTTAAAGGACCTAATTGACTTTAGGCAAAGGGCATTTATAAGAGCATTAAAGAAACCTATGTGCCTGTTGAGTAAGAGTTCTTTGGTAAAAGCTAAAGCTACACTTAATTATAATAAATTCTTTTATTCACATCTTAAATAGGTTTTATACACAAATTTTTTTGCATCTTTGTAGGAACCATGAGTGAATCTATTCTAGAATGAAATTCTTAATTGAGTGAATAACTTCAGTGAGATCAAGAATTGAAACTACAATTTTGAACCATGCTTGACAACTTATATGCATGAGTGACACATCTTATAATACATTTAAGTTAAAGCCATTGAAAATGATTAAGTATACTAGTATGAAAAAGATTTCATTGGATTTATGAATATTGTAACTTGATTGTTACTAGGACTAAACCAGGAGACTTTAATCGATTAATAATTAACTTACGAACTAATTTATGAATTTTGTGGGTAAATTCACAGACAACTCTCATAAAACTTCAATCATCCACTAAGGGGAATCTAGAGGTTTAAAAGGTTTACTGTACGAAGCTAAGTGTAGTTGTATTTCTAACAGAAAGAGAATTTAGATTAGGTAGTTCATTTTGTTTTGAATAGAGTTATAGCTAGGGACGAGTAATAGGCAAGTTGGGGGGTGTGATTACACTTGAAAAAGGTAATCCTTAACTCGAATCCATATTGTTTTTAACTACAATTCTATGTTAATTCATGTGTTTTAATAAAATTTCATAGGTCCCATAGAAATTTATTTTTTGATGTAGAAAAGAGGGCAAATGCTATAAAAATATCAAAAGTGATCATAAGAAAGTTGGAGGAGTTGAACAAGGTTCAACAATTAGAAAAAGAAAAAAAAAAACCCTGGCATCCCGATAGCGTTACGATGACAAGGACCACTGAGCTCCAAAACTTCTAGACTTCAAGTTGACTCCTTACTACTATTTGGCATCCTAAAGGCGTCCCGATGAGGTGCCTTTGAGTTTTCAGATGTTAGGATTTTTGTTTGGATTCTTCTATAAATGCAAAACTTGTGTAAGATTTTAGGAGGCACTACATTACATTTGAGTAGTAGGGTTAGGAAGAATTTTTCACATGGTGATTTTGCTTTCGTGTTTGTAAAGGTTTTGCATTCATCTTTGCTAGGGTTTGCTTGTAAGTGACTTATACTTTAGTATTTTCAACTGCAAATAGCTCGCTTTCGTTTTTCATCTTTTACCTTTACTTTATAGTACTTAATATTTGATTTTCTTTTTTCTTTTTTTTTTTTTAACTTCGTTCTGGTTTGACTATTCTTCTGCGTACTTTATTTCAGTCTAAATTATAGAATAGATGTTCTTTTGTATTCGCTAGTTGCATTTATGGTTTAAATATGCTAGGCTAAACTTATCTTGGTTTTAACTTAAGAACGTAATGGTAAAGAAAATAATATGTTCGAATATTATGATTCCAAAACGCAAAATATTTCTCGATTAAATTGTAAAGCTGTTGAATCTAGGTTTAATTCTAAAAATTGAATAACTTGTGTTATAATTTGTCCTTGGTTACAAGTTGATGTTCGTGCACATTAAGTATCGAGTTCAATGTCTTGGTGACTTCAAATCAAATTTCAAAACCCTAATTCAACAATTATTTTACGAAATGTTTTCAAAGTTAAATCTTCCGACTTAGCACTTCATATGTAGATGCTAGGTTGTGTTATAAATATATTTGAATCAATTTCTCTAGATCTATTATGAGAATAGGTTGAAACCAAGTAATTTTTGTAAGTTTAATTCATTTAAAGTTAAATCGAGTCTTTTCATTAGTGTCTTAAGTTAATTTTTTTCTTTTGAATCATCTTTAAACTTAAATTCGAAAATTTTAAAAAGATTTTTCTCTTCTTAGCTTTTATTATTATTTGCAAGTGCTTTCAAAATAAGTTTCTCCAAAACATAATCACACACTTGCTTCCTGTGGAAATGAACTAGGACTCGCCTAAACTAAACTATGACAACCTCTTACACTTGGAAGTATCAATCCCTTCAATTTCTCAAAGTAGTCAAGAAGGGCTGGGAGTTATTCTCATCCAAGAACACTTTGAAACTTAAGTCAGTGAATATATTTAGAGTAAATTGTAGTGAGACAGAATTCAATTGGTTAGAGTTAGCGTACCTAATTTAGTGCACCTCCTTAATTATTTATAAGCTGAGAAAATGGATTAAAATAATATAAATATAAGGTTAATGATTGGACTAATAACATTATTTTATTTTCTATATCCATATATATTTGACAATTTACTTTTAATTAAATACACATTAGATTATGTTCAATGTGCGAAATAAGTAAATATGATGTGACATTTGAATATTGTAATATTGCAATAAATGAACTACACTAATTACAACTCCACATTTATGTTTGTATTTAAACTAGCATTGAACATGATTGGGGCTAATCTTATATATCATATCAATAGATCCTGTGCTTGGGAATTATCGCCACGTGTGCCCAGGGACACATGCTATGTATCACATATATATTTTTTGCACCAACGAAAGTGAAACTCTTGTGTCACATATATTTTTTGCACCAACAAAAGTGTAAAAGAGTTTCACGTACATTGTGTTTGATTTATCTTGTCCTTATTAATTTTTATTCTTTTCCCAAATGCACAAATAAATATATTAAAAAATATAATAATATTTTTAATCAAGTTTTTTTACTTTACTTTCAATTTTTCTTATAATTTCTCCCAATCAAAAAAATAAATAAATAAATTAAACTTCCTTGGTCCCTCTTGTTCCTTCCCTTACCTTTTCATTTTCGTCACTCTCCTCCTTCCACTCTCACAATCAAAGACTCAGTGAATTATGTTAGTTACAAAGTGATAGATACAAGGGCAAGCCATAATTCTGATTTTTTTTTTTTTTATAATAAACATTGCTGCCGATTGTACAACACAGCTCCTAAATTATACACGTACGTACGACTGGGGCATTTCTAATTACAAAAGGACTTTTTAAGGTTTTTCCATAAATGAACAACTAGAATACTTTCAATTCTTGGTGCGCGAAAGTATTCTCCTGATCAATGACGTGTAAACGACATTGGCCAATTAATGCATAGATTGTATACCACACCAAACGAACGTTACGTCACCTACAGCCTGGCTACCCACCTACTTCTTTTACTTACCAAATGGAATTTAAGAAACTATTGTAGGTATGGATGGGCTAACAGCGAAGAAAACCAACAATAATAATAATAATAATAAAGAAAAGACAATATGTTGGAATTCTTAAATTTGAAAAATACTTGATTTCCGATTAACCGAGTTAATAGAATAAATCAAACGAATTCTACATTGTGAACTTTGTATTGCACACATCACTTAGGGGTATTTGATGTGATAAAAAGTTATATAAAATGAAAAAGTTTATAAATTTGTAACTTGTACAGTAAGATAAATTTTTAAAAATTTTCAGAATTTTACAATAAAATTTAGCGAGCCAAACACCTTCTTAAGATTTTTTACAAAGTAACATAGAAAGGGATCAAAGAAATAAAAAATTGTCAACAAGAACACGAAGAGCTGAAAGGAGTTCGATTTTTTTTTTTTAATTGTATTTGAACCGAATCTTAATTATTTTCAAACTTTAACTCTCCTTCTAAACTTTTGAGTTTTTTTTTTCGGGCCATAGAGCTAGCTCTCAACATATTAATAATTGTTAATGCTGATTTTTCGTAACCCACGGTAGGCTCCACTAGCCGATATTATCCATTTTTCGGAGTCCTGTCAGGGTTCAGTGGCCCTGCCGGGCCGGTACCCTTACAGTTTTGCTTTCCTTTAGGGGGAAAAGGTCTCGTTACTGAGAAGGGGTGTGCCGTCTTAGTTCAACCGATATTGTCTGCTTTGGATAGGGGACCGGCCCTTGGGGTACTTTTTCCCCGTCCCAGTAGAACCCCGCACGGTTTTGTCCCATGGAAAGGCCTCGTTGCTAGAGAGGAAAGGTAGAGGTCCTTATTAAGTACCTCAGTCCCTGACTCCTAACCGATGTAGGACAATAGTGGTATCAACAGGCCCCTAGTCGGGGACTGAGGGATTGGGAACGACGAGGACATGGCCCCCGGTTCCAACAGACGGCGCCAACTGTTGATGCTGATTTTTCGTAACCCACGGTAGGCCCCACTAACTGATATTGTTCGTTTTTGGGAGTCCTGTCAGGGTTCAGTGGCCCCGCCGGGTGGGTAACTGTTAATGCTGATTTTTCGTAACCCACGATAGGCCCCACTAGCCGATATTGTCGGTTTTTGGGAGTCCTATCAGGAGTCCTGTCGGGGTTCAGTGGCCCCGCCGATTGTGGCAGTACCCGTCCGGCGTACTGGTACCCTTACGATTTTGCTTCCCTTTAGAGAGAAAAGGCCTCGTTACTAAGAAGGGGTGTGCCGTCTTAGCTCAGCCGATATTGTCTGTTTTGGGCAAATAAGCGGCCCCTGAATTACTTTTTCCCCGTCCCTGTGGAACCTTGCACGGTTTTGTCCCATGGGAAGGCCTCGTTACTAAAGAGAAAGGGTAGAGGTCCTTATCAGGTGCCTCAGTCCCTGACTTCTAACCGATGTAGGACGATAGTAGTATCAATAGGCCCCCAGTCAGGGACTGAGAGATTAGGAACGGCGAGCACATAGCCCCCGGTTCCCACAGACGGCGCCAACTGTTGATGCTGATTTTTCATAACCCACGGTAGACCCCACTAGCCGATATTGTCCATTTTTGGGAGTCCTGTCGGGGTTCAGTGGCCCCGCTGGCCGTGGTCGTATCTGCCCGGTGTACCGGTACCCTTACAGTTTTGTTTCCTCTTGGAAAAGGCCTCGTTGCTAGGGAGGAAGGGTAGAGGTCCTTATTAGGTGCCTCAGTTCCAGACTCCTAACCGATGTGGGATGATTGTGGTATCAACTGGCTCCGAGTCGGCACTGAGGGATTGGGAACGGTGAGCACATGGCCCCTGGTTCCCACAGACGACGCCAACTGTTAATGCTGATTTTTCGTAACCCACGGTAGGCCCCACTAGCCGATATTGTCCGTTTTTGGGAGTCCTGTCGGAGTTCAGTGGCCCCGCCGGCCGTGGCCGTACCCGCTTGGCGTATCGGTACCCTTACGATTTTGCTTCGCTTGGGGAGAAAAGGCCTCGTTGCTAGGGAGGAAGGATAGGGGTCCTTATTAGGTGCCTCAGTCTCTGACTCCTAACCGATCATCCAGGGAAAAAGGGTAGAGGTCCTTATTAGGTGCCTCAGTCCCTGACTCCTAACCGATGTAGGACGATGTGGTATCAAC
Source organism: Pouteria glomerata (assembly GCA_035590655.1). Taxonomy (NCBI): domain Eukaryota; kingdom Viridiplantae; phylum Streptophyta; class Magnoliopsida; order Ericales; family Sapotaceae; genus Pouteria; species Pouteria glomerata. The sequence continues at coordinate 8,743,677 of JAVXUM010000030.1, forward strand.
AGGACCCTAGTCGGGCACTAAGGGAATGGGAACGGCGAGCACATGGCCTCCGGTTCCCAGAGACGGTGCCAACTGTGTTGATGCTGATTTTTCATAACCCACGGTAGGTAGCCGATATTTTCTATTTTTTGGAGTCCTATCAGGAGTCCTGTCGGGGTTCAGTGGCCCGGCCGGTCGTGGCGGTACCTGCCCGGTGTACCGGTACCCTTACGATTTTGCTTCTTTTTTGGGAAAAAATGCCTCGTTACTGAGAAGGGGTGTGCCGTCTTAGCTCAGCCTATATTGTTTGCCTTGGGCAGGGGAACGACCCTTGGGGTACTTTTTCCCCGTCCCTGTGGAACCCCGCACAGTTTTGTCCCGTTGGAAGGCCTTGTTGCTAGAGAGGAAGGGTAGAGGTCCTTATTAGGTGCCTCGATCTCTGACTCCTAACCGATGTGAGATGATAGTGGTATCAACAGGCCCCCAGTCGGGGACTGAGGGATTGGGAATGGTGAGCACATGGCCCCCGGTTCCTAGAGACGGCGCCAACTATTGATACTAATTTTTTGTAATCCACGGTAGGCCCCACTAGCCGATATTGTCAATTTTTAGGAGTTTATCAGGAGTTCTGTCGGGGTTTAGTGGCCCCGCCGGTCGTGGTCGTACCCGCTTGGCGTACTGGTACCCTTACGGTTTTGCTTCCTATTGGAAAAGGCCTCGTTGCTAGGGAGGAAGGGTGGAGGTCCTTATTAGGTACCTCAGTCCCCGACTCCTAACCGATATGGGACGATAGTGTTATCAACAGGCCCCCAGTCGGGGACTAAGGGATTGGGAACGGCGAGCACATGGCCCCCGGTTCTCACAGACGACGCCAACTGTTAATGCTGATTTTTCGTAACCCACAGTAGGCCCCACTAGCCAATATTGTCCATTTTTTGGAGTCCTGTCAAGGTTCAGTGGCCCCGCCGCCCGTGGTCGTACCCTCCCGGCATACCGGTACCCTTACGGTTTTGTTTCCCTTTGGGGGAATTGGCCTCGTTACTAGGGAGGAAGGATAGAGATCCTTATTATTTGTCTCCGTCCTCGACTCCTAACCGATGTGGGACGATATGGTACCAACAATAATTGTCTTAAATTAGTATGTATGTTGTCAATTAGGTGACACCTAGTGCTTGTATCAAAATAGTGATATTTTCTGACGTTAATTAATTTACAATGTAAATTATATTGCATTTATTCTCTTAAAAAGTAGATGGGAAGTTAATATCTTGTAACCTACCAAGATGTTCTCCTCCCTAGTAATTTGGAGAAAATGTGCTTTCATTCGAGCGTTTTTGGGGTTAGATGAGAAACTTGAATTCATATGCAGTGACGTTAAATGAAGCTTTCGTGGGGAGAAAAGGAGTGCTCATTAAGCTCAGTTGTTGGGTGCTATAATTGGTTTAAGACGATTCAATTGTTTTTATCATAGTGAGATTTTGATATTCTGAGCTACATGAATCACATTGGTTAAACATCAAAGTTGTACTTCTATGTTAATAAATATGGATATCAAAACCCCCTCCCCCCTCCCCCCCCCCCAAAAAAAAACAAAAAAGGGAAAAAGAAAAAAAGATAAAAAAATAATAAATAACGCAGAGAACAATTGACTTTTCAATTTTTCTGGTTTATTTATATGATTTGGGATGCTGACTTATATATATATCATCACCATTGAATTACCATCAAGAGAAATTTAGATCAACTCCCCAAAAGACTAGAAAATTCTATCTCCATTCTCTATTAATTTGTTTTGTCATAATGTCAGCTACTTATCAAAAACAAAAGAAGTGTTGACCTATAATTAAATGCAATTAATTTAATGTTTAACCAATAAATCATAATCTTTAGTTAAACTACCATCAAGAGAAATTTAGATCAACTCCCCAAAAGACTAGAAGATTCATATCTCCACTCTCTATTAATTTGTTTTGTCATAATGTTAGCTACTTATCAAAAAAAAAAAAAAAAAAAGAAGTGTTGACCTATAATTAAATGCAATTAATTTAATGTTTAGCCAATAAATCATAATCTTCATTTAAACGAATCCCAGGCTTTATTAAAAGAATTAATTGCAGGAGTTAGAGTGAAGAAATTAGCTAATAAGATTAATTTACACATGTGACTTTTAATATTTTGTATTTATTGTACTTTAATAAAATTTTTTGAGTTTTTATTTTTATCTTAAAAATAATTTTAATTAAATTAAATTACAACTTTTGAATTAAGTACAAATCAATCTAACCTGTGAATTTCTTTATTATAGTCTCTACAGTAAATTTCTTCACTGTGACCCCTAAAACTCTAGTTAAATTGACTTTCTTGTTTATTTAGAGGATGAAACATCGGAATTTGACTAAAAAAATATGATATATATATACTACGAAAGTCATATACGTATACAAATATATATCCGTATAGCATAACCAAGAAAATCTGAGGATATTCATCACTGCTAAAACCCACAAAGCTGTCCGAAAGTGATGTCAGCTAATGCAGAACTTTTGAATTGTTGCATTGTGATCAACATCTTTATCAGACGTGACTCCAATGATCAGTAGATATTTGCAATATATATAGACAGAGAGAGAGACAGAGAGAAACATATATTGGGGGATGCACCTAACAAATAGATGGATATAATATTTGATAGGGAAAAGCACATGAATTTCATCCTGGCAGATCAGAAAGTTGGCAGTGCTCAAGAATGTTAAAATACAAAGGGAGGATTTCATGGACAATAATATCAATGATATTTCCAAACGAATCTGATATCGAAATTTTCCACTGGCATATGAAGCAAATGTGTTGAAGATACGATTGCCATGTGGATGGCACGAAAGATTTAAACAAAATGCCTTGACAGTTTGGATGTCAAACTTTCAATATCTGAATTACAATTTAATTATTTATTTTGTTTCCAATGGAAGAAAAATTAAACACGTATGCATTATGTTAAGTTATACATATATTTGAGCCATTTTTCAATCATAAACTTTTAGGTTAATTGATAATTTAATAGTTATTTTGTTCTTGAAAGTCTTTGGTTTATAGCATTTTTTCTGTCATTTAATTTTTAACTTTTATTTATTTATTGATATATATATTTATTTATTATTATTGTCACTTTTTTCTCTAGCGTATCATGTTATGTTTCAATTTGTGTATGTATTTGGTTTGATTTACATTTGCATGTAAAGAAAGTATTAAGATAGTTTAATATACATTGTTACACTAATTTACTAATTGTACAATTGATGAGCTGTCGATGAGACAATTATAAAAGGGTATTCAATCTGATCACACCCATTAAAAATTCATTGGGAAATATCTTATTAAGAAGAATGGAATGGGTAAATTTAATACTTCTATAGGTTTGGATGATTTCAAAAATTTTTTTATAGGATACTCAATACTAAGTATCTATTTATGCCTATGCAGTATCCACTAGATACCTGTTTAATGTAATATAGAATATATTTAAACAATTACAAATTTATTCTTAAAATAAAAATAATTCACTATTGAAGAAGGTGATTTTAGTGATCGCTAAAATAAAAAAAATAATCGCTAGTAAGTTTTAACGACGGCTTGGCGACCACCAACATGAGATCAAAATTGCTCCGTCACTAAAAATTATTAGCAACTGCCAAAGTAGTCGCTAATGTATTTGCGACCGAATGGATGATAGCCAGTGGTTTGGTCGTCTGCTTATTAGCGATTGCTATAAGCAGTCGCTAATAATCCAAAGGCGGTTTGCTAGTTCTTTACACTCCAATTTTCGTCATGTGGCAAGTAAACATTAGTTACGGTGATTGTACATTAGCGACCGTCGTAGCTTTTTAAAATTTTTTTCTTAATTATTTTTTAATTAAGTTTTATAACTTTTTAAAAAAATTGTTATTTTTTAATTTTTATAATTTTTAAAATTCATTTATTATTCATAATATTTATTTATAAGTATTTATATCAAAATTAATAAAAATTTTGTTATAATTTAAATTGCACATATAACAAAAAATTATTTAACTATAATAAAAGAAAAATATTCATTTATATATAAAAAAAATAGTATAACATTTAGTTACAAAATTTGTTATATACAAATATACGAAGTAGAACAATCAAAATACATATATAGAATGTACTACATTAGTTCTATTCCTATCAATTTCTTTGACATCACTGTCCTTAAAGTGATCAGCATCGATCTCCATAACTTCTTCACTTTTATCTAGCTTTGATTCAAAATCAGAACGTACTAGATTAGGGGTAATCACTCTAATCCAGTCCAGGAGTGTAATACCCCTCACCTTCAGTGTACTTGGAATTCCCTAATGAATTATATACTTTCTTTGAACATGAATGGTGATGGCCAAGTGGTTTAGGCCTTGG
>JAVXUM010000030.1:8797351-8814073 GCA_035590655.1 Pouteria glomerata
AAGCGACAGAAAGGTAGACCAATGTCGACCCGCATCCGAAATGAGATGGATAGGAGTGAAAGTGCTTCGAAAGTCCGTTGTGGAATTTGTCGTGAGGAGGGTCATAACAAGAGAAAGTGCCCCGGGAGACTTCCGGGATAATTATGATTTTTTCACTTGTTTTACTTTATTAATGTAATTGGGTTTTGTCTAAGTTTTATTTTGGGCGTCTGTAAGCGGATATGGGATTTTAACTGGTATTTGTTTGTAATCTTTTTCATTAGTGATATTATAACTTTTATCGAACATACAAGAAATCGAGACGGAGTCTATTGATAGTGTTTGTATTTGCTTAACAGTTTTGTTATTTATCATTTAAACTCATTATCCAACTTTATGCCCCAAGTGCAAATTAGAAGTACAAAAATACCCCTTTAAAAAGCCACATAATTACAAGTGTAAGGTCTAACTTTTTTTACTTTATGCTGAAATACCTGTAAATCACATATAACCTCTAATAATTTACTCAACTCATATTGTTATTCATTTATGGCAGAGCGTATTGATAGTGTTTGTATTTACTTAACAGTTTTGTTATTTATCATTTTATCACTAGTTTAGTGATAGTTATAATCCAATTTTTGGTTTTATGTTTCCACCTCTGATGTCGATTTAATCTATTTCCATGTAAACAGGTATCTGTAGGCTCAGTTATGGATCGATATACGGATTTACTTTCACCCGGGCCCGATGATCCCTCAGTGTTGCACCTTCAGGAGTCGCATCGATCTTCACGGATATGGGATGATAGGGTAAGGTTATAATTTAACTACGTTTATCGATTTCTATGTAAGTATACTAATGTTCTAATTTCTTTTTCATTACAGGAGGAGCTAGTCCTTAAAGTGAGGTATAATAAGCAGTTGATCCGTGATTTCACACGTATACCCAGAGATGGTAGGGTGGTCGAGTACCTAGTTAGGGCAGGGGTATATGGATTCTATAGGATGGGCTGCATCAAGTTATACCACCCCCTGATCACAGCACTAGTCGAGCGATGGAGACCTGAGACACATACATTTCATATGCCTTGTGGGGAGTGTACAGTGACGCTGGAGGATATCAGTGTCATCGCAGGGCTACCAGTTGATGGATTTCCCGTTACTGGCGTGGATGCGGACCACAGTGTAGCAGAGTGGGTTGCCATTGTACATAGGTTATTGGGCATTGCTCCTCCACCAGCTGCTATCCATGGAGGACGTTTACAGATCAGATGGTTGACTGAGCATTTTACTGGATTACCAGAGGGGGCTGACGATGAGGTCGTGCGACAGCATGCACGGGCGACGCTATTTATGTTGATCAGTGGTGGGTTACTAGGTGACAAGTCAGGAAATATGGTCAAGCTAATGTACCTTCCGATGCTGGAGCACCTAGATGATGTGGGCCGTTATAGCTGGGGATCTGCAGCATTGGCTTGGCTATATAGGGAGATGTGCAGGGCGGCACAGCCAGGTGCGAAAGAGATATCGGGCCCCCTAGTGATATTACAGATATGGGCATGGGAGAGACTATCTCTACTTCGACCACTCATTCGACAGGCTGAGCCAGTTGCAGATCCTATGGATCATCCAGCTGCGGATGATCTTATAGATGACGCCGCACCTGATGGAGGAGTAGCAGCAGTTGACCCAGGCCATGGTGTGGATGCAGATGTCGACGCCCCACCTATTCCACGCGACTCATATGGGTATAGGTATGAATGTTAACTACTAATTTACTTTTCTTGTAACTGTGCATGAATTATTAGTGCGACTAACACTACGAATTCTCATTATAGGTGGCGCGCACCGCTGAGGTTGACTGCTTCCCGTACTCTCAGAGATTATAGGGATCAGTTAGACATGATGGTCGAGTCGCATATGACATGGCAACCATATCCGACAGATCTTTCCATATCAGCACGAGACCGAGCAATCTGGCGGGCTAGAGTGCCTCTTATATGCTTCGACGTGATCGAGATGCACTTCCCAGATCGCGTTATGCGACAATTTGGGATGATTCAGGAGGAGCCATGTACATGCGACACTAGCCTTGCATTACATGCACTTGATCGACGAGGCCGTGCTGGGACTCGGTGGGATGTCCACCATCGGGAGCACATCACCGCGTGGGAGAATCGACTGAATACAGTGGTCACAGCTGCCCCATCCATAGGTCGGATGGCACCTGATGATCCATATATGCGGTGGTACAGGATGATTAGTAGGACGCTGATTGGACCTCTGCGAGACGTCCCGCCGATCGGATCTCAGCCCGTTGCTGCCACCAAGACTATTTTGGTTAGTGACTCATTATCAAATATATAATTAAATTGTTCATTTCCAATATGGCAACAAGTTATCACATGTATCTAACACAATTTAGTGTATGTTTACAGGTTGACACTGCTGTGAGGGCTACTCAGCTAGCCATAGATATCCTCCATTGTAATGATTGGGAGGAGGTCCGTAGGTTGGCTGAGACAATGAGGAGCATCGGCCGGAAGACAATAGCAGCCTTAGATGAGGAGTATCGACTGACTGAGCCTGGACAAGCAGCGACGCCGTCATCATCCCCGAGTGATATGCCATCATCTTTTACTGCTGGAGTCGGACCATCCAGTTCAGCAGCAGCTGCACCATTGCCTTCTGACATTTCACATTCACCTTGTCTCGATCCACATCATCCATTAGAGAGCATTGATGACTATACTATAGTCATGGATGATGTGGATACTACACAGTCGCCCCCATTGCAGACCACGCCATCAGTTCCCACCACCAGCAGAGTACCATCATCAGATGAGGACACCACGGCACCTCTTCAGGCTCCTCTTCCTAGACACTACACCAGAAAGAGGACTAGAGTTCGGTTCGACCTTGGTATGCAGCCTCAGGGCCAGTTACAGCTACCCCATGACCCACCACCGCAGTCACAACCTATTCCACCACAGACTCAGGCACAGGTGCAGGAGGGGCGGAGGAACCCTCCGCGTAATAGGAGACACCCTCGTTGTGGCACAGAATAGGCATATATGCTGTTCATGTTATAATGTATAAGTTTCTTAATATATTTTGCTATTGTATATAGAAAAATCTTATTCGATTAGTTGATACATTTTGTTATTATTATTTAAAAGTTGTTTGTTTTAGTTTGTCATATTTTTAGTTTGTTTAATTTCTTTTTGTTTTAGATTTTCAGTTTCTTTCAATTTGTAGTTTTGGACTATTGTTGGTATTGTTGGACTATTGTTGTGTTATTTTTACCAGGTTGGTAAATTATCTAACAGGGTAAATGCAAGGCATATAAAAGGAATGGTTCTGGCGGAGGGCAAGAAAACGCTCTTTCATAAGGCGTTTTTGCAAAAGACAGAAAACGGTCTTTGAAAAGGCGTTTTTGCAAAAGACAGAAAACGGTCTTTGAAATACCGCTTTCACCTATGTCAAAACCGTTTTGCAAGGGTTTGGCCAGAAAGCGCTCTTTCATATGCCGTTTTCAGTACTATTCAACCACGCTATTAGAAAATCCGTTTTCATTAACGGTACTTTAACAATTTGTTTCAAACGGGCAGCATTTGCAAAATATTTTATATAATTAGCTGTAGAACAAAAAAAATTTCCCTTCTCTGTACCCTGCTTCTGCTTTTTTGAGAGAGAGAGAGAGAGAGTCTAGAAAGAGAAAGTGGGGACGTTATAAAGGGTGGAAGAAGAAGACAAAAAAAACCTATAATGACTTGAGCCCTCGCAGGTTTAGTTACCTTGCAAGTTTTGAGATATATCCGTCATTCACGGCTGCCTGTACTTATGGGTTTGTTGGGATTGTGATTTTTATCTCCCCCGTAGATTTTGTGCTGTTTGAAAGAGTTAACTTTGTCAAAAAAAAAATATGATAAGTCAATTTGGTATAAAAATAATTTGTATTGAAATTTAATTAAAAAAAATATAAAAAATAATTAATATTTAATTAATGTTGATTTGCCAAACAGACCCTTTGAGCATTTGTTTTCTTACCTTTCACTATTGTTATTATTATTTTTTTTTTTTGTAATGAGTTATTTTTGGGGATAATTCTTAAAAAAAAAAATATTAAATTTCTATTAAAAATTTTATTTTTAACTAACTAAAAATTTGAAAATTTAAATATTTGAACTTTTAATTCAAGTGCAACGAAATTTTGCACCATATGCTCACTGAAATGAAATTTTTAATTCAAATATTTATTTTTTTAATTTTCTCATACTTTTTAATTATTTTTTTTTTGTCAACTATTTGAGAATGGAATTGAGGGACTTGAATTGTTGTCCATACTAATATAATTTTTTTAATTAATTTAAAAATATATATACTAATAAATTAATATATAAGAAATTTATACTGTACTAACGCATGAATGTATGAGAGAGTGACACGTGTATCTTAAAGTGATATATTTATTCTTCAAATGAATGCCGAAGAATAATTTAGAATAAAAGATATATCCCGAACAATCGCTTTTCAATCAATTGTTATAACTTTTCAATTAATACGAATAAAGGATTTTTGTTACGTAGTATGATGATTATCTTCTTCTCAAAGTTTATTCGGATAAATTCATATAAATTGTTATAATTATGTTAAATGTATTTTATTTTTGATATTTTAAATTAATATTTTAAATAATAACTAGTACATTCTAGAAGGTAAAAGAATAGAAAAAATGAAATGTTTTTACTAAATTTTAATTATTAATAGTATTAGAAGGTTATTTGCTCTTAATATACTGAAAATCTAAGGAATAAATATGAGATTGACACGTGACTTCATAACAAATGTGTGTTTTTTTTTTTTTTGAATTTTGTTTCTTGTTTTTTCTTTAGATACCAAATATTAGTTTAACATTAAAAATCTCAAAAATTATTGGCAAATTAATGTGTCTTACTTTTTTATTTTTGTTTGAAGTTCAACAAATGTTGCATTTTTGTATGTTTAAAATGGATTATTTTGTTATTGTTAGGAGTATTTAATAAATTATTGGTGGTCCGTACCTATCATATTTTTTTATTTTTTATTTTATTTTATTTTATTTTTGTTTTTTGTTTGGAGCATTGACAGTGTCATACCTTTTTTATAAGTTTATAATGAATCATTTTATTATAAATTGGATATCTAAAATGTTTTTTTTATTTTTTCTTAATGTTTAGAAATTATGTGTTTGTTTCATTAAATGTTGTTTTGTATTTTCTATGGGATAGTTTTTTTATTTATTATAAAATAAATGTATTATAATAACTCACAATAAAATCAAGACATTCTACATTTAATAATTGTCCATGAGGATTCATTGGTAAATTGATAGTTGTCCACCATTAAAATTATTAGTGTCTAGTATTCATCTTGGAAATCTCCTTTTTAGTTACTCAATCAAATAATCGTCATGATGTTACACTAACTTTCATTGATTTTATTTAACACACACCTACTTCATATGCTACTTTCTAGAATAATGATTTCATACTTGTCTTTATTTTTATTGGATATTTTTTCTTTTGTTTTTCCATTTTTTTTTTTTATAAAATTCTAACTTGACTCCCCTTTACTAGAGAATCCATGAATTATGAACATCTACAGTTGCAGTCGAGATGCGAAAGACAAATAACCATCCAATTATGTATGCCTTAACTTTGTTACCTATATAGTTTAATAATAATAATTTTAAATAAATAACTTTTTGCTTTTTTTTTTTCCATATATTCAAAACTTTTATGAAGATTGACATTTTTTTTTTTTTTTGATAATTTCTTTTTGCTAAGTCATCTTCTTCCCGATTAACATGTATTATTAGTAAATCTTTGTACTCAATTGACACATATCATTAATTTCTAATTATATGCTTGAATTTTGATTAATTTCTTAAAAGTATTACGGTAATTTGATGTTGTTCAAATTTAATTATTAATTAAATTTTAAATTCATGATAAATAAGTATGCATATTATATATGCTCAATTTCAACGGTGAGAAATTTAAATTACAATACAAATACCCATAGCAAAATGAAACAGTTTAGCTAGTTGACGACCAATTCATTTACATATAAAAGTTAATTACAATATCATTTGAATTGTGACCTAATATTCTTTTACATATAAAAGTTAATTACAATATCATTTGAATTGTGACCTAATATTCTTTTGTCCCTCTTAATTAAAAAGTTGCTCATTGATCCATTAAATTATTAATTTGTAATAATGTGCCTATTTCTTATATTGATATTTACAATTTTATTAGAAATGTAGTCAACTAACATCGATATAAGGCAAAAGAAAAACATGTTACATGCTAAAATAAATATTCCATAAGTTTATTAAGATAGCATAGCATTATATAAAAAAAAGTATAGAGATTTTAAATTTATAATGTCATTAAAAAACATTTTAGAATTTTTTATCAATAAAAATTTTATACTATGATTGTTTTTGTTAATTTACAAAATTTTATGTATGAATATTTTAGTTCGTAAAAATTTTCTCTTTTACTTTATGCGCATATTATTTAAATAAATTTTGCTAAAATTATAGCTATTAGTGTGAGAAAGGGTTGCAATTTTATAAATTAAAAGTTTATGGAGCTAATGTGTTACTTTCTTTAGTTGAAAGGAGCAAAGTGATACTGGTGGAGAGTTTAGGAGGTGACCATGTAATTAACCCTAAATATCATATCAAAAATTTTATATTCACAAATTTTATATAAAATATTTAATCGAATAATGTTTTTTAATATTTTTTATAATTAAAAATTATCTTGATAAATTTTTTTACAATAAAGTGAAAATTTTACGACTCAATCAATCTAGTTTTTATATTTTTCAACTTACATTTGTTAATACACTTTTTAAAAAAATGATAATATCAAAATAATTAATGTTAATGTTGGAATATTTATTACATCAATCACTTATATTGTGTGCAACAATAATTTCATATGTATATATATTTGGCATTAATATTAACAATTCTAACATTATTTCTTTCCTACAATAGATATTATTGATGTGAGGGAAATTTTGCCATCATATTGCAAGGGAAGAAAGCTTAAAAAAAAATAAATAAATAAAGTCTCACCTTTGGGTGTTTTTTTGGAATTTTGAGTTAGTGGAGGATGGTGATGATTCCATTTGTAGTGGTCAAGGGTGATGACAATGGATAGATTTAATTTTTCATGAAAAAAAAAAATATATATATATGCACATGTATATATACAATGGACAGACTATATCGACGGACGGTCATTAACATTGCTTATAGTATGGTTTAGTTAATTTTTTAGGTATTAATGCTAAAATTTGCTTTTATTGTGTCACAATTTATTTAATTTTTTTTCCACTAGCTACATTTAAAAGATAATTGTATATTATTTGTGTATCAAGTTTTATGGGGGCAATAATTGTATAAAATTTATGACAACGATATTTGATTCTCAAGTAAAGAAGTGGTGATTTGGCTTCTATTAAAATAAAATTTGAATGAAAATGAATAGGTACAAAATCTAAAAATAAATTTAATTGTAAAGACATTAAATTTTGAAATATGTATATATATTTATTTTATTATTTATTTAAAGATTCATATTTTTATTTTATTTAAGCTTTTGTTTTATTAAATTTATTTAGTGTGACATGCCTAAATTGATTTGTATTTGCACATGTGTGCCAGCTTTGGTGTGAGTTTGTATATATATAATACTGAGTGTGTTTCCGTTGGATGAGAAAAATGGTGTGTTTTTATTGGTTAAGAAGAAGGTGAAATCCTATCGGCGAAAAAAGAGAAAAGGCTTATTGATTATTTTGTGTGGCAGAATTAAATGATGTTGGGGGAGACGGTTAAAGGACTATAAAATTTGAATTTGGTCATGAGGTTTAGAGTATATTGATGATACTTTTATTGTGGGTTCATTGGATCGAGTGGAAAATGAAAAAGTATTGTTAGGAGTGTTTTTATCCTCTATGAAAAATACCAACAACTTTTACAGCCTAAGACTTTCCACTAGAGAATAAAAGAAATTGGGTTTTCCTTATGACTTTTCCTATAGTCGGAGAGGGGGAAAGAGAGAACTACATGGTTGCTTCCGTATATTCATGTAAGAAGAGCGTAGAGATTCCCTTACAGATGGAGATTATCAGCTCGAGTTCATATCAGAGTCGTGTGTAATTTAGAGCTTGAGTCATTGAAAAATCACTCTTTTAAAGAATCAACATGAGTTGGTGAGGTTGGGTGGTTTGTACACATTTTCGACGTGTATAACTGAGGTATGTGGGGTTTATGCATTAAGAAGTTTTTCTTGATTTTTTAGAAATAAACATGCTTATATATATATGTATATTGTTAGAAATTTAAACTTGCAATGTTTTGGATGGAGATGGTGTGTGATACTCTCACCTTTGGTATGAATGAGAACCATGAATTATTTTCTTGAGGGAATGAGAGTATAGATTGGTGAAGGTAAAGCTTATGTTCTTCAAATTTTTTTCTAAGTGTTGGAAACTAGAGTGGATGGCCTTGCTTGGTTTGTGCATGGTTGTAGAAATATTCATGTGGTGGGTTATAAAGGAAGAGTACTTAAATTAAAGTGTGGAGAGGAGTTGGGGAAGTAGAGGAGAGGAACCGGCCATGCAAAGGTCTTTGGTATCAACTTTGACCTAGTAAACTCAATTGGACCAAGCCACTAAGTTGTTGACTTGTTGACCATTTGACTTCATGTAAGCATGTATATATATATAACATATTGAGAGAAGAATGGATGGAGGGAAGGTGGCCGGCCAACTTCAAGAATGGTCTTCCAATTTCATTGTTTTGTTGCTTTAAGGGAAGTCAAAGAAGCATTTAACAAATGGGCCCCTCTAGTTAATGTTTAAGCCTTGTTTACTTATATCTATATATATATTGTATTAGATAAAGGAATGGCTGGGCAATGAATTTGGCTTTCCATGTTGTTTTGTTTTGTTGTTAAATGAAAGTCAAGAATGCATTAAATTGGTGGGGGCCTAAATTAATGGTTGGAAGGCTTATATGCTTATATATGTATATGTATTGGTGAAAGTTATGGTAGATGGAGGCTCAACCGGCCATGTGTGTGTATATAGCTATATATATATGTGTGTTTGGTTGGTGAATTACTTAATCACAAGACCAAATATCTAAGAGAGAGAGAGAGAGAGAAGCAAACCAGCCATTAGAGAGGTTTGAGAGAAAATTGAGAGAAAATGAAGAAGAAGAAGAAGAAGAAAGAAGAAAAAACTGAGAATCAAGAAGAAAAGCAGAAGAAGAAGGCAAGAGGAAGAAGAATTCAAAGGAGGAACTCAAGCCCTTGAAGTTTTGGAAGTGTGATGTGATTAGAAGGTGCCCTTGAAGCTAGCTTGATCTTAGATTTTTTGAAGAGTTTGATCTCAAGTTGAGGTAGGGAACTTCTCATAATATAAATATAAGTTCTTCTTCTTCTTCTCTTAATGTCTAGTAGATGTGATAGCTAGCAAATGAAATCATAAATTCTTGTTGGGAGAACCTTGGAACTAAAACTAAACATAGAGTTGTTGGTTTAGTGTGATGTGCATGGTAGTGAGTGATGGGATGAGATAGAAGGAAACTTTGAGAACTCTAGGTTAGAGAGAACTTAGAAGAGGGAAAAATGGGTGTAAAATGATAATTGGTACATGAAAATGAGTAGAAGTGGAAAAGGGAGGTAAAAACCTGAAGTTGGTCAAAACCCAAACATTTTCTGCTCTCTGGGGGCACCTACCTGATGAGGCTTGGGTGCCCGAGCACTGTTCACCCGAGGTGGGGCGCCCGCCCAAGGAGGTGGGATGCCCGAGCACTGTTCACAGCAAAATCCCCCTTTAGAGGCGCCCGACCTGATTTAGGCTTGGGCGCCCGACCCCCCTGCTGAACCCCAACTTGAGTTTTTAACTTTTTTTAAGTCTACCTACACCACTCTTACCATGTTTAAGCATCATAAATGCACCCCCTCTCTTCATGTCATGTATATGTCATTTCTTGACTATTGCATGTGATATGTGACTTGGTTTAATGCATGGGACTTGGGATGAGATACTAATGGTTATGAAAACACTTAAAGTATCTTGTCGTTTTTTTTTTTATGAATGATGATTCAAGTTGAGATGAGAATGCTCATGGATGTATTGATTACATGAAATCCCAATAGAAGGACTTGTGTTGTTAAGTCACCAAATGAATTGTACTACATGTGAACCTAGATAACTCGTAAACTACTAGAAGGGGGAGAAAATGAAATGGTTGGTTATGTGCTGGGGATTGGAGGGTACAGAAAAGCATGCCTGGTAGTGGGTGGCCATAACATGCTTAGCCCCGTATATATAATTACGGCGTATCGTCGCCTTGGAGTGCACTCCTAAAGCACGAGTATAGGTGATACAAGGGAGGTGGAGTGATCAGGGAGGTAGTAGGGGAAACTAATAGGCGGTATAAGAGAGGTGGAGTAATCAGGAGGTAGTAGGAAAACTTATAGTCGGTATAAGGAATGTGGAGTGATCAGGAGGTACTGGGAAAATATAGCAATGTTTATGTATTTATGATTGTGAATATCTGTTAGAACTAAGGCATTAATGCTTACCTATTTACAGAAGTTAAATACCGTTGTAATTTGGATATTGTGGTTATGAGTTGAGATATTTGCTATCATGTTATGGAATTTGGATTATTGTTGTTGCCATGTACCATGACTATTGCATGCATCATATTATATTATGGGAGTGGATTATGGGCACACGCCGTCTGTGCTCACGTCCCTACAGATGTCCATGCAGGACTCACACAGGACGATTAGAAGGGGCTGAAAGGTAAAGAGAGGGTTATCCATGCCATTGCACAGTGGAGGTATATTTTGCATATGGTGTATACATTTTAAGGAAGCATTGTATTGTATATGTATTTTCTTTTACTTTTGGGTTTGTAATGGCCATAAGGCCAAGACATGTACAAACAATGAAATTCTAATATAATGGACTTATTATTCGTTTATATTGGTCAATGTGGGTTGGATGAGTGGTTTGATAGGAATGTATGGTTAGTTTATGAAACCGCTGCATGATTGTATGGCAGCTTATATAATTGCACAGATTATCCAACTAGGTACCTACTTAACTAAATTTAAGGCCGTTACATAGCAGAGGAGGTTTTGTGGGTCCGCTGTGTGACCAATGTGCTTGCTCTGATACGATGACGATGCTTTCATGCTATATATGATTTACACTCACTCCCTGGGCCTCCGGACCCGGGGCGTGACAGTATGCTTTGGAATCGTATAAAACTATCAGTCCCCATGGCCAACCTTTCTTCCTAACTACACTTTAAATCTTGACGTGATCTCCTTTGTATCCTCATCAGCCATTTGTGCCTCAGTCACACAACTTAAAAAGACAAGCTGAATAAATGAAGTAGATATCATTACTTAACCCACATTTTCTCAGAACTCTAAATGATATTTATCTATATTACTTATCATCTCTCACTTTCGCACAACAAAACTTACTAAGGTGCAACTAGTCTTTTTGCTTAGAGTTTCTGCAACCACACAGGCTTTGCTTGGGTAGTATTGCAAATCAAAATCATAATTGTCCATATATTCTATCCATCTTCTCTAACGCAAATTCAAGTCATTTTACTATAAATGTATATTAGACTCTTATATGGTTTGAAACTATCTTAAACTTCACATCATAAAGATGGTACCTCCAATTCTTCAATATAAAGATCACTGTTGTCAATTCCAATCTATGCACTATATAATTCTGCATATGGGTCTTCAATTACTTTGACCTATAAAACATAACCTTTTTACCCTACATTAGTACACAACTAAGGCCTTCCTTGGAAACATCATAATACACTGGATAACTTACACTTTTCTCTAGAATAATTAATACCAATGCTGATGCCAGCCTCTCCTTCATCTCTGAGAATGACCGTTTCCAAACTTCATTCCATACAAACTTAATCAACTTCCAAATTAGCCTAGTTAGAGTTGTGGCTAACCTTGGGAAGTTAAGAACAAACCTTAGGTAATATCAAGCTAGACCTAGGAAACTAAAAATATCAAACATCATCTTTGGTCTTAGCCAATTAATAATTGCCTTAATCTTGGACGAATCCACTGTTATACCTTCTCCGGACACCATATGCTTGAGAAACTTCACTTCTTTAAGCTAAAACTGACACCTGCTTAACCTGGTATAGAGTTGGTGATTTAAGGCCTACAACATTATCCTCAAGTCTTTTTCATATTCATCATTTGATTGAGAATAAAACAACACATTGCTAATGAGTATCACCACAAATCTCTCTACGTGGGTACTAGAAGTCCAGTTCATTAAAGTTTATAAACATAATAAGTGTGTTAGTGCCATCGAATAGGATCACAACAAACTTGTAGTGACTATATCGAGTCCTAAATGCAGTCTTATAAATGTTCTATCAATTAACCCTTAATTAGTAATACCAAAACCTTAAATAATTCTTTGAAAAGACTACTAAATATTTCAACTAGTTAAACAAATCATCAATCCTTAACTAAGGGTACTGATTCTTGATGGTCACCAAATCCATCTTTTGGTAGTTAAAAAGAATTGATCCTTCTTAGCAGCAAACTAGGCCAATGCACCCCAAGTCAAGGTACTCGGCTAAATGAACCATTTCGGCAACAATTCTTCCACTTGAGATTTCAACTCAGCTGGCTCATGTAATACCAATTTGTACAAAGCCATGGAGTTAGGCTCTGTGCCAGAAGCAAAATTAATCTAGAACTTAACTTTACATTCAGGTGGTAACCCTAGCAATTCATCTAAAAACACATACGTGAATTCACAAATAACCTTAGGTAACTCAGTCTTATCGTCACCGCTATCATGATCCACTACTAGGTAAGAGAACAAACTATATAAGTCAACTTATCTCAAATGAAGAACTACAAGTGTAGTTTATTAGCCCCTATTTTGATTTCCACTTTCCAATTTAAGATTTCATCTATTTTATATCGAAGCATCCATCAAATTCGGTTCATTTTCAATCCAAAAAGGTTTTAAAGAGATTTAAATCATCAATTTCTAAGTTGTGTAAGAATTTAATCAATTTGAGATTTAAACTATCATCTTCTTCTCCAATAATATATATAAATATGTATATATATACATTCATCAACCAACGTTGTCTTCTTTTACTAATATCATCACTAATATTAAAATATACATGCATATAACACATTCACATATCAAATACCAAAACTCTTATGATACCCTGAATCTCATGACTCAGGGTGAATGAATAACATACAAACTATGCACAAAGTATTATTTCCCTGATCAGAGCATTATAATTACTGTGGAACAACATGTATATTAACTAACAATAAAATAACTAAGTCTCGGCTTAGACAGACTACCAAGCTCCAACACATCCCACAAAAATAAATAAATATAGGCCTTTTAGTCTTTACAACACAATTGAATAGTCTCCCAAGTTATAATAATATTACAATCCTGAATAATATTAAACTCGAGTAATTAAAAGAGAATGTTTGTAACTACTACTATGCAACTCGTAGCTTAATTCAATGCTCGCCTATATCTTTAGGTCCTGGACCTGCAGCAAATTTTGTAGGAATGTAAGTACTAACCACTTGTTCTCACGATGCATAATACTAACATATATGATATGTAAAGCAACAATACGAAACATAATCATAATAATAACCGATATTCTTAATAGCATCATAATATCTTAATAAAACCAACGCTTAAGATCATCATCATAGATTTTGACAAAAATTTTAAATTTATTATCTTACTTTATCTCATCATTATCAATTCATATCCACATTTTATATTCTCAATCACAACTATAGGATGGGTACAACCAATATCATATTTATGGGCCAACAACTAACATAATGATTAATCAAAATACGTCATCATCCAGGGCCATGATTAGCCATAATATACGTCATGTTGTAAGCTATTAATCAATTGGCATGAATACCAATCCTTATATAGGTTTTGGGTCTTTCAACCTTAAGATAATTTCTGTACCCTTCTTATTTTTTGTACCTTCCATCCCCATCTTATGATATCAACCACATTTTTACTTCTTCTTATTTCAATGTTTATAATCACAATTATCATCATTTTACTATCTTGTTCAATCAAGTAACAACTTATAACATCATACCAAACAAATCAATAATCGCTACATATTCTTAATAACAAAATCTCAATTTATTATTTCATCTATTTCCACTTTTCTTAACACATTATATTCATGTCCTCTTCATTTATCATCAAGGTTTCATAATACCACAATTAAAGCATCTGTTATCATATAATATCCCATACACATAACCATAGTTATTATTCAAACCAATAAATTCTCATTTAGCAAGGTTTAAACATTCATTATTATCATAACTATGTCATCATGATTAATTTTATCTTTAAAACTATTTATCATAAATAACATTTCATTATAGTATTCATGCAACCTTCAATCACAACTTAAGTAACAAATAATCCGATTTCAATTCATTAAACACATTCTCAAGATTACAAAATTAAACCTGTTAGATAAATTAAATATCATGCAAAAGTATGAGTTCTAAAATCTTTTTAAAATTATGGTTAAATGACCATACAAAAACTAAGTCAGAAATTTGAATAAGGGTTAGTATGTGCCTAACTGTCTTTTTTCATGTGTGCCTAACATGGCGGGCTCCCAACAAAAAAGTTTCACCTATGCACAAGCCCAAGAGAAAAGTTTCTCATGACCCAACATGGTGGGCACCCAACAAAAAAATTTCTCTTGCGCCTAAGATTTAGATAGGTTTCGTTGTTGACGCTTTGTTTATGTTTTTCTCTAGTTTTCAACATAAATTCTTCAATTTCGATAAGTATGGGGATATTTTCTTTGAATTCCTTGTTTAAACAATACTATATAACTTAGATGACATAAACTAAATAATCAATTTATGATTTCATAAAGTGTAGAACTATTGTTAACTTATAATTCCTTTTAAAGCAACAAACATATACATACACATATACAAATGTATCACTTGAATTTTCTTTAGGAACAGACAACAAATACAACAAATAAACACAACAACCATACCCTAGAAAATTCTACACAACATATATGTAAGTAGAATACAAGAATCTCCCTTTCTCACATAAAGAAACAGAGAGAACAGTTAAATAGAGAAAAACTAAAACTTCACCAGAGAACCTTGAAAAACTTTGTACATACCATACACTCAACATTAAGATTTTTATTTTGTTGTGTTCAGATCGAGTTCAATTTCATTTCTATAAGTTTAATTTGAAAGTAGAGAAGGTTTGGTATTGTGATACCCCTACCTTTGGTATGAATGGAAAGTTATGAATTTGGATTCATTGAGGTTATGAAGATGAAAACTTTTGTGTTGTGGTGCCATGTTCCTCTATATTTCTAAGCGTTGGAATTTTTGCAACTTTGAGGCTTGGCTTGGAGGTGATTGAGAGGAGATTGCATGGGATGATTTTGTATGGAGAATGAGAGGTTTAATGCATGGAAATTGGTATTGGGAAGGTAATGGAGATGGGAGAACCGGCCAATGCATGGTTGGATGGTAAATTTGACCAAGTCATGTAGTTTGGACTAGATTGGACCAATAGGAAGGGGAGTTGACCACTTGACCACCAACTAGGCTTAAATATATATAATTAATGTAAATGGATGGTGAGAAGGAAGCATGGCCGGCCAAGCTTGAAATTGGTCTTCAAATTGTTTGGTTTATGTGAATAAATGGCATTTAAGGGTGGTGGGACCATTGTTTGACAATTGAGAGACTTATACATAGTTAGATATATATATTTGCATGTGAGACAATTGGAGGAAGACCAACATAGCCGGACAACCCATTCCTCTCCATTTTGCCTTGGTATGGTTAGAAGAAAAGATGGTTTGAGCATTAAAAGGTGGTGGGCCCTTTAGTTAAATGTTGGAAGACCTTGGTGTGTTGGTGATACATATATATATATAATGGACATTTTGTGGTGGGGATAGGTTGGCCGGTCACCTTGTGGTTAGATATAGCGTATATGTATATCAAAGTGTTAAAATATCCTTATTTAGTATTATAGTATGAAAGGAAGAGAGGATGAGAGAAACCATTGCTTTGAGGTCATCCGGCCATTTCCTTTGTGTAGAGAGTTTTGGAGTTTGAGAGCTTGAGAGCTTAAGTTGGAGAGTTGAAAAAGAAAAGTTGTGGAGGAGAAGAAGAAGAAAGGTGAGAAGAAGGGTTGGGAACCAAAGAAGAAGTAAGGAAAGAAGTAGAACCAAGAGGAGATTAAGTGAGTGAGGTTTTTGTGCTCTTGAGACAAAGTTGAAGGAAGAAGAAGTTCATCTTGAAGTGTTTGAGGATCCAAGTTCAATTTGAGGTAGGGAACTTCCACTTAAGCTATTTTTATTTTGAGTTCTTCATCTTCTACTCGAAAGTTTGATTTGGTGAAACCAAGTTGAGAATATCATGTAATAGAGGAAAGAACCTTGATGAATGATAGGTGTTAGTTCTTGATCTATCTTGGTTGGTTGATCTTTTAACTTTGCATAAACATGATCGAAATACTATTCTTCTCCTCATCTAATTTCATAAAGAATAAGGGTTTG
>JAVXUM010000030.1:8814173-8825078 GCA_035590655.1 Pouteria glomerata
GAAATTAAGAAATTAGGATTCCCTGTGGAGATGACCTAGGACTCACCTAGTTAAAACTACGACTACCCTCTTGCACTCGGGAGGTGAAACCTAAACACATTTTAGGGAGAGTCATGAAACTTAGTCTATGAGCCTAAAACATAATTTTTCCGCCCATTGGTCTTTGGATAACATGGTTGAATTTCAAAAAAAAGTAAAGGCACAACTCTGAATTAGCTAGTTGAACTAAAAGGCTAATTAATCACATAAAATGATAATTTACTAATATTAACTGCGATTAATCATGGATTGATTTAACAATATAATTGGTTATTTACTAACTTAAGAGAAGGGGTTCGAAGAAGGTCTTTAACTCAATGAGTAGTTCTCTTATTTCTTTCTTTATCTTAGGCTAATAATGCACCTAAATGCTCTAATAGAATAAAAAGGTAAAAAAATGCAAAAAGATACCAAATTCATTTGGACCCCTTGTCTGGATGGACCATTGTGCGCACATACCTTCATATGACAGAGAGTTAAAGATGGAAAATGATAAAAAAAAATCACTATTTTGAGAAACTGTGCAAACCCAATCCGAACAAATGCTAGAGTGCGGACAACAGAACCTTAGTATTTCAAGAAGCTCTAAAAATTGACTAAGTGTGGGAATGCCATTCGTGTTGGGCTAAGAAATTAAACACACAAATAACACAGTATTTTTACGTGGTTTGACAATTACCTACGTCTACAAGAGAGGGAATTCACTAAATGAATCAAACCCGAGAAAAATTACAATGGCAGAATTTCACCAAAATTCTCTAACCCTCTCTTTATTTTTCTCTCTTCTCTTTTTCTATTTTTCTCTCGTCTGGCCACCCATCTCTACAACAATTTTCCCTCTTAGTTTATGCACACAACAATTAAAAGAGGATTAATGATAGTCAATGTTCGTATTTACCAATACCACTTAGTTTTTACAACAATTACCCATTTACCCAATCCTCTTGGCATTTGTAGCCGTCACCTATTAATGGTGATCTTTAATCTTCATTTTCTCACCCATGTGGGTAGATCAGACCTAGCAATCACCTTCTCTACTCAACATGGGTTGGTACGTCACTTCTCACTAACTTGAGAAGTCTTGTGGTGATATCAATGCACCCCCCTAAATGGAGTACCATGAACAATATTTTTATCTCGCTTTGTCACTAGGCGATGGCATTCTTAACTTGAATGCTTTCTAATATTTGTACCCTCCATCAGATTATTGTAGCCCCTGTTAGGGTGTAAACAAGAATCACTTCTTTGTCATCTTCAGTAACTCTTTATCTCATTTTCTTGTCCATTTGTTCTTAGAGAAATTTTCGTCACTTTTGGTGTTTCGATTAAGAGCAAAAGAAACTTGTTTTGGCATGTCATAGTTGAAGTTATACTACCCTTCAAAATTGGTCTTGTCCTTTTACTTTGTTCACCTCGTATTTCCGCGCTATTGAACACATTAGTAACTTTTTTCGTCATTGCACTTCCTTCCAATCTGTATAAGCCATTAACCTTTCGGCCTTGTAGCAGTTCTTTGCTCTCCTTAGATATTGTCATTATTCCTTCCTTGGAATTGAAGCTGCAACCATGTGAATCAAGCATTCCAAAAGAAATTAGATTTCTCTTTAAACCTAATACATGCTTCAGATTGGACAATTTCATAATTCTCCCATCTTTTAAGCGAAAATAGGCTGTGCCTTTGCCAATGACCCTGTTGATATGTTATTTCCTATTCTTACTAGTTCTCCAACGCTTGCTTCATATGATGAGAATTTGTTCTTTGCTCCACACATGTGGAAGGAATACCCGAAGTCCAGTATCTAGTAAGAACTTTCAGTCTTCGTAGTTCTGGTTACTGTAAGAAGAATATTTTCTTCATAGCCTAGATAGGCTGACGTTTCTACAGGCTTATCTTTCTCTTCATTGTTTATGTCACCGATCTTTTCTTGTTCCTTCTTGAAAATTCTGCAGTGTCTCATGATGTGACATTTCTTACCACAATGGTAGCATTCAATGTTTCTTCTTCCTTGGGACCCGCTTTTTGACTTATCCCAATTATTTCTGTGGTTGTCTCTATTTGGACTTCTACCACCTCTTTCTTGACCACAAGAGGATACAACCATGATCCCTTCACCGAATGTCTTCTCGTTATCTCGTTTTTAGATTGATTCATGGGAAATGAGAGTAGCAACTACCTCGTCTAAACTGAGAGTATCCTTCCTATACATCAAGGTGGTTCGCAGATGTTCATATGAAGAAGGCAATGACACCAACAGTAAGATTGCCTTATCTTCATCCTCAATCTTGATGTCAATAGCTTCCAATTCTGTCAAGATTCTGTTGAACTAATCCAAGTGGTCAATGAAGTTTGACCTTACAATCATCTGCAGTGCATATAGTTGTTTCTTTAAAGATAGCCTATTCATCAAGGATCTGGATTTGTACCTGCTCTCTAGCTTTGTCCTGAGCTCTGCTAGATCAGTCTCATTGATGACTTCTCGAAGAGTATTATTACTCAGATACAACTGGATAGTGTTGTTTACCAATTCCCGCAACTCTTCCCGTTTATTATCTTTCGTCTTTTCAGGTTTATCTATTTTCTTCTTGAGAGCCTTCACTAATCTTTCTCTAGTCAAGACATTCTTTACCTTTTGTTGCCATAGGGTAAAATCATTATTACCATTAAAAGGTTCAATAGCAAAAGTTGTACCTTTCCTTGCCATCTGATTGTAGTTTGACAATTAACCAAAACTTGAGCTTGATTCTTCTTTAGACATGCACCACCACAAGCACCACTAAACTCAATTTGGTCAAATTATGTAAAATCAGGAATATTGGAACCACCAATGAACCCAGAGCACCCGAAAAACCTTAGAGGGTATAAATATGAATTTCACAAAAACTTTGGATCAAATCGTAATTTTTAGAACTTCATGGGGCATAATTGAACAACTTTGAAGTAGTCTAGGGCCAAATGGCCATTTCAAAAAATTTTGGGTAAACAAAATATTCCTTTAATCTAGCAATAAATTGTTTGGCTGGCCCACCTATGTTGATGTGGCACCAATGTGTCACTGTCGAATGATGTGGCAGTAACCATCCTTTGCTAACGTGGCACCTATGTCCACAAGTGTGCTAATATGGAACAGTTGACCTTGTGATGATATGGCACCCTTACTGGGGTGGCTAACTTATCCAGTAATTTCTGGTAATGCGGTAGATGATGTGATCTGATAGTGTGGAGGACTCTAATCTATGGGCTGGTCCACGGCTGATCTGGGCTCCAAGTTGAAAAATAATAAATATTCCTCAAGCGCTTCAAATGGGAATTGAACTCTGGTATGTAAGAAGGATAGTTCAACACTTATCCACTAGGCAAGGCTAGTTCTTATGGTAAGTACCCCAAAATACCTATAAGATATTCTTTGTATAGAGATTGCGAGCACATTTGAATGACAATTTCAACACGGTTTGAACCGTTGTGTTTATCTCGACGAGACCCACAATCAGATGATCTCAAAATCTAAGAAAACAGAACAATCTTTTTTTTTTTTGAAGACAGAGAACAAAAAAAATAGATTATTTTTCTCCTTTAAGTTGGCTCTGATACCACTTATTGGGCCAAGAAATTAAACACACAAATAACACAGTATTTTTACGTGATTTGGTACTTGCCTACGTCCACAAGAGAGGAAACTCACTAAATAAATCAACCCAAGAAAAATTACAAAGGTAGAATTTCACCCAAATTCTCTAACCCTCTCTTTATTTTTCTCTCTACTCTCTTTCTATTTTTCTCTCATCTGGCCACCCATCTCTACAACTTTCTTCCCTCTTAATTTATACACACAACAATTAAGAGAGGATTAATGATAGTCAATGTTGATATTTACCAACACCACTTAGTTTTTACAATAATTACCCATTTACCCAAACCTCTTAGCATTTGTAGCCATCACCTATTAATGGTGACCTTCAATCTTCCTCTTTTTACCCATGTGGGTGGATCAGACCTAGCAATTTGGACCCTTATCTAGACAGATGTCCAAGCGAAGGCATTTTCGATCAACAGAAACCTTATACTTCTAAAGTGTTTAGGAAATGGATGTGTTGAAGTATCCTACGGACGAGCTTCTAGATGCCAAGTCGTGCAGACAAATACTTTGAATTCCAAAAACTGCCAATTAACCAGGCTGCACATCAAATGTTACAATCATCTCAGCAGTAATTGGACAGTTTTGAAGGGTTATTGAGGAGGAATAAAGAGGCTATTATGAGTGTAACTAGAGGGGTTACATCATCTTCTACATAAACCCAACCCTCTTTCAAGTCTTGATGTTAGACAAGTTTGTAGAGTTAAAGAGAGATTAGAATAGAGGCAGTTGAGAGATCAAAATTCAGTTTTATAATTTTTTGTTCATACTTTCCGGTTCATATTGTTCTTAAGTTTATTTTGAAGACAATGTGTATTCAAATTGCAATTTCAATTCAAAGCTCAATTTCCAAGCATGGTAAGTTTTAAGTTTAGCATAAGTAGCTAGATTTTATAGTCTTATTCTAATTCGTTAAGTGTTTTCAGTTAAGTTTTGTTTCACACTTTCTCAATCACGTTATTTAGTTCCATATCTTTGTAAGTAAATAGAAAATTTTCCTATCCAATTTTGTAATTTCAAAATCATAATTTTTATAGTTATGATCTTACTTCTATATATTCGCTTTTTCTAGTCTCATATATAGAATATTTTGTCTGATAGTATAACTTATCGAATGGAACGCCAAACAAACAGAAACTTATGATTAAATTTTCTATCTTCAAAATTTTAATTGAAAAATCTTTTAACTAATTTGTATGGAATTGTTTATTGGTTGAGTTATAACATTAAGAAAGTTAGAATCATTCTTAACTCACTGCTAGATAATAGGCCTTTAGCGACCACTCTCGGCGGTTGCTAAAGAAGAGATAGCGGTCGTAATAAGTATTATTGACAGCAAAATAACCGCTAAAAAGCAGTTGCAATTGCGTCGTCGCTAAAAGTTTTGCCGACCGCTAAAGCAGTTGTTAAAGTATTAGCGACCGCTTTAGCGACTGTTAGCAGGTTTGTTTGTTGACTATTAACGAATGCTTTAGGCGGTCGTTCATATACCCGCCACTTGGCGGGCATGGGCACCAAAAGAGCGAGAAAATATTTGCGGTCACTATAGAAATAATAGCGACTGCCTAAAGCGGTCACTAATAGTTGAATAATTTTTTTTTAAAATTTATTTATTTATTATGTATTGAAAATTTTTTTAAATTCATTATTTATTTACTTCTCTTATAGTTGTAATTATAATTATTTTTTCATTAATATTTTTAGATTCATTTATTATTTATGCTATATTTTAAAATATTAAATTTTCTTTGATACATTTTAAATTACACATGTAATAACAGAATATTTAAATAAAATAAACAAAAATATTTATTTATATTAACAAATAAAGTACAAAGGTTTTTAAATACAACTGTACAAAAGGAAAAGGAAAGATAAAAAATAAAATTGAGAAGTATGAAATGCCCTAGTTAGATCACCCAAGTCCACTCTAGGAAGGTAAGCCGCCATCATCTAGATCCTAAAATAAAACAATAAGTGAATCAGAAACAAATAAATGAATTTATAAAATTTTAATTGACTATGAATAAATATAAAATTTAAATTTGTAACCTGCAGATGAGTAGAATGACTTTGACTCTGAGATAAATGCTTCTCCATCTCGGCCATTATCTCTGTCCAAAATGACGCATCCCACGCATCTAACTCTGCACCAACTATCTGGAGGAGGTTCTGATCACGCCGTTTGGCCTGGAAAGATGCCTCTTCTCGTGTAATGGATCGGCGTGGAATGCCAACACCTTGTGTAAGCATATATCCATGGCCATCACGACCAACAATGGAGAAAAATATCTCATCCTTCCTTTTCTCATACTCCTTCTTATTTAGCAGCAGCAGCTCATCCAAACAAACGTTAACCTAAGCCTAAGGTAAATTAGAAAAGAAGATTGGTAAGAAATATAAGTTCATTTATGCTAGGAAAAAAATTAGATATGTTCATTGGCCCACATTAACTAATTAATTATCTATATGGCTTGAACCTCCGGCGACTAAGTATTGTGGGTTGCCAACTAAACAGCCGTCCAATTAGCCATTTGGCCCCGCGCTGGCAACTATTGAATGATAAATTATTATTGAACGAAATTAAAATAAATGAAAATTTTACATGCTAAACTAACGTTTTACCTTAGGGTAGACCTGTGTAAAGTGCTGAGTCCCCTCCTTATGGCCGGTGCCAAGTCCCCTCCTTATGGTCGGGGCCTTGCATCCCTAGGTTTCGCGAGTTCCTCGTAGCATCCTTCTGTTTTAATTATTAGTTGATTAACTTTTATAAGTTACACTTTATAACTTAAAAACTTAAGCCAACAAATTGAGATTATAATCTACTCACCTGTGCCCCCTTGCTCGACCGGTAACTTACGAGCTTAGCCCACTGGTGGGGGAGGATGCCGTCCAGGACCTACTGAAGGATATCAGGGTCATTCTTATGACCCTTCCAATTGCTAAACTTTACCTTATTCTTATGATCATTCCATATCTTCGGGTATTTGTTGTAGCAAACATCCCAGAAGTTTGGAAGGACCCCAACCATATTAGCCTGTAAAGGTAAAATAATAGAAAATGGTTCAATAAGAAAAAATAGCAACACAGACACCACGTAAAATATTAAAAAAAAAAACTAGTATACCTGGATCTTGGCCTAAAGGCCCTCGAATGCGTCAGGCGAGAAAACCTCCCAATCCAGGGTAGTTAGTAGAAATCTAATTGGATTTCAGACCATATGTTTGATTTGGGAGCTGAGTGAGCGCCCCGCTTTCCTCATTGGGTAGGGCGTGTCATCCCACTATACGGTCTTCCACTAAGACCCGCAGTTTCACTGCTGCAATACTTTCGAAGGCCCTCTACCGAACCTGGGAGGCCTAATCGGAGTGGAAGAATCTGTTGAATGCAAAAAATATTAAGTTTGAAAGTAAAAAATTTAACGTATAGAAAATATCTTAAAATAATAAATTTATACGCGTGGAGGTAGCGGGTGATGTTGGGACAGTATCTGATGAGCTACTGCATGCATATGATAGGCTAAGACACAGATCATTGTCCGAGGATCAGATATCCTCATAGAGCATCCGAGCATACCATTTACATGTTCAAAAATTAAATTTATTATAATTTATTAAAATAAATACTTAAATTAATTAGATTTGTAGTTAAAAAAGTGCACAACCATTTATGTCTGATGTAAGTCAATGGTATCTCCTTCGACAGCCTCTTTAACCTAATTAACATCTTCATCACATTGTACAACATCATTCTGGTCAAGAACTTGTTGGGCAAATGCATAAATATCTGGCTCATCGCATTCAATTTGATACACCCGTTTTTCAACATTTTACCAGCAGCATCCTAATTGGCATTAGCTCCATCTCTAACATAATATATTTGTTTTGCCATTGACGCTAATATGTAGGGTTTATGATGTATTTGTGCATCCCGGTACAACAAATTATTAAAGTTTACCAATTTGAATTGGTACTTATGAGTTTTAACTCCCACGAATTGGATCTGCTCAGTTATACTTGAACAATAAGTATCTTGACCCGCGATTATATAAAACTTCAATAGTATTGTTCAATTGGCCATAGTAGTAGCTACCATCGACAGAACGAAAATCGATGCCACTATTTTGCGTAGCCCGCCTATCATCTATTTTCTTGATGCGAAATCAATACCCATTGATGTCATAAGTTATATAACGATGGGCCGTTGTATAAGGACTAATGGCCAATTGGCTAATCTCATGGGTCAAAGCAATATCACTAGTGCTTCGTAGATTGTAAACCTATGCAGTTCACGTGTTAATTAAATACAAAATTAAAGTAACACAATAAGACATACAAAATGATATGTAAATTTTTAACACCTACATAATTCTTAAACCAATCGTGAAATGATTGATAATGGGTCATCCTAATTTGACTATCTATTGCACAAGGCATGTCTCGTTTGAGCTCATTTAAGTGTTTCCTGCAACGCATATCAAGGATATGTTACCATTAAATATGATAATTATTACAAATATTGCACAAGTTACTTTCTATGAACATTAACGACTTACTGAGTCAATGGCACAATTGATTGGGTGTTGAAGAGCATGAATTAGTGAACTTGGATCCACTTGATGTGGTTTAGATCAAATGACATGCCCTTCCCAACAAGACCTTCATTTATCCACTTTGGCCTAGTTAACTTCGTTTGAACATCATCATCAAGATATAAAGCACAAAAATTTGTGCACTCATCCATCAAATAACCTTTAACTATGGATGCCTCAAGACGAGCTTTATTACGTACTTACCTTTTCAATGTGTTCATGTACCTCTCGATCGGATACATCCACCTGAACTGGACAGGGTCACTAAGCCGGGCTCCATTGGTTAAATGTATGGTTAAGTAAACCATGACATCGAAAAATGCCGGTGGAAATATTTTCTCCATGTGGCACAGAGTCAAAACAATCTTTCATGTAGACTCTTCAAATCTTCTGTATGGAGAACTCTATAACACAACTGCCTGGAGAAGTTACTGAACTCAATCAACGACTCTACCACATTCTTTGGCAAACAATGCCTCACTGTGATAGGTAATAACTATTGAATGAGAACATGATTATCATGACTCTTCAAACCTTGTAAGGTCCTTTCTCTCATGTTCACTCGTTTAAAAATATTCGAACAATAACCATTAAGCACCTTAACATTCTTTAGAATTGATAAAAAGGTATCCTTCTCTTCTTTACTCATCGTGTACTGTGCAGTTGGCATGTATGCCTTATTCGATTCCCTCTCCTGCAAGTGCAATGGGATTCTCAGACCCATTACTTGTAAGTCACGTCGAGCATTGACACCGTTCTTCAATTTCCCCTTAGCATCAAGAATGGTCTACAGTATATTATTGCAGGCATTTTTCTCAATGTGCATGACATCTAAATTGTGCCTTACTAGGTTATCTTTCCAGTAAGGTAACTCATAAGAAATACTTTCTTTTTTTTTTTTTTTTCTAGTTACGAGTTCAGTTCCTGTTTGCACCTGGAATAGACGCTAGTGGGGGCATTAACAGATCTTGAAAATCATAGACTGTTCGTATTTGCTCCCGCTCAATCTGAGCTAACAAATCAACTCCAGTCATTGTCTGTGGGGCGGGACCATACTCCCGAGTGCCATCAAAGGAGACTTTGTCCATCTGGAACCTATGCAACGGAGGTAGAAAGTATCTGTGACCCATGTATGACCACTTTCTCCCATACATTAGCCAGATTAACTTCTTAGACTGGTTGCAGCAAGGATATGTAAACTCCCCTTTTGTGCTCGAGCTAGACAAGTTAGCATACGCAGGGAAGTCATTGATTGTCCACAGTAATACTGCCTAGAGTTTAAACATTTTATTACTTTCGGAATCAAATGTCATCACACCTTTGGTCCATAGTTCATGAAGCTGCTTAATCAAAGGCTGCATATACACGTCTATTTTGTCCCCAGGACCTCTCGGTCTATCAATCAGTGTTGATAAAATCAAGAAAGGTTGTTTCATACATAGCTAGGGCAGAAGATTATACGGAACCGACAACACTGGCTACATATTGTGATTCACCCCAGTCCTAGCACTAAATGAGCTAAATCCATTTGCAACCAAACCCAAGCGCACACTGCGACAGTCAAAAGCAAATTTAGGATGCCTCTGATAGAAATCCTTCTATGCCGTTAAGTCTGCTGGATGGGATAATTTCCCATCCTCTCCGCTATTTTTAGCATGCCATCTCATCAATTTTGAAATCCTGGAAGACATGAAAAATTTCTTCAACCTTGACTTAAGTGGAAAATAATGCATTTGTTTAGCAGCCACAAGTTTATCACGATTTAAAACACGCGAAGCGTTCTGACGATACCTCTATCACCAACATCCTTCTATCTCGAAGTTTGACACATAATAGATTCATTGAGGTGGGCATTCTCATTCCGGAATAACATATAA
Organism: Pouteria glomerata; assembly: GCA_035590655.1. Taxonomy (NCBI): domain Eukaryota; kingdom Viridiplantae; phylum Streptophyta; class Magnoliopsida; order Ericales; family Sapotaceae; genus Pouteria; species Pouteria glomerata. The sequence goes on from JAVXUM010000030.1 coordinate 8,824,313, forward strand.
TTGTTCTGACATGCATTTAAAGTCTCGTTTGTAAATCTCAGATTTTCAGCTAGCTTGCGAGCTTCATAGTACGAAATAACAAGCTTTGTGCCCGATGGAAGAACTTTGTGTAATAATTGTAATAGCATGTCGAATGATGTATCCAACCAGTGATTCAACGCCTTCAAATGCAAAAACTCAACGATAAATGACAATTTACTGAAATTATTACATCCAGGATACAATTCTATTTGCACATCGTCAAGTATTTGAAAATATCTTAATGCTTCTTTATCCGCGCCCGAACAAGGATTACTATCACCTATAAGATCAACATCGCAGCTAGCGTTTTCAGATGCTAATCACTCGTGATGTTAGCAAGCATTGCAAACATTATATCAATCTCATCCGTAGCCTCGGACTCTACCTCAACTGCTTTTAGCCTACAAGTGGAGGTATACTCTTCCCCATAGATACTCTTCCCCATAGAGTGTCAAAATCTTATACTGTTGCATGAACCTATTACGGATCATACGCTCGTGGACTACTCCCGTGTGTAGTAATACCGGTTCGCACATTTTCTACACGAACAACTAATGTACTCACTGCGAAACCTACTGGTAAATATGATGAACTGATTATTCCCATTCATATTGTCACGCCCCGGGCCCGGGGACCCAGGGGGTGACTGTGAAACATTCATAACATGTCAACACAGTCCCAAACATCAGAGCAAACGCACCGGTCACGCACTGGACCCACGAAACAAAACTGCTATATAACGGCC
>JAVXUM010000030.1:8828885-8844231 GCA_035590655.1 Pouteria glomerata
AGAACCGATGATCTAGTCTTCTGTGTGTAAGCCGTACTCTACACACTAGATCAAATACTCTTTGTGAATACTAGACATATGCACAAATATAATAAATGACATAACTTACTCAAAAGAAATTCTCATTAAAATATCCAACATAACATAAAGTATAACTTTTAGTCTATATCTCTATCAAGTAGAAGGAATGAACAGAGATAGGTTAGGGCAAGCACAAAAAGAGAAAATGGGAAAGGAAATTTTCAAGGTTATGATATAATGTAAAAATGATTGAGTTGTCGGAAGAGACAATAAAAAGTTTATATATTGATGGAGATTAAAAAAAAAAAAAAAGAAAAATGGTTGCACTTGGGCTCAACAAATGGAAAAAATAATTTGCAATATTTTTTATTTATTTCTTTTTTTTTTTTTTTTTTTCAAACATTAGTTTCAATTTTGAAGATGGAGATTAAAAAAAAAAAAAGAAAAAGAAAAATGGTTGCACTTGGGCTTAACAAAGGGACAAAATAATTTGCAATACTTTTTCTTTATTTCTTTATTTTTTTTTATTTTCAAACATTAGTTTCAATTTTGAAGACAAAAATCAACTATAATATGAGAAAGCAAAAGATTATTTTATAAAATTAGAAGACCTCAATGGTGTTTTAAACATTTTATAAAGTCTAAAGGATAAAAAAAAATTAAATGATTTTCCTACATTGACTCCATTGCTTTTCCTTTAGTGTTGATAGACAAATATACAATTTGAAAAAATTTAGGTGGCATTTAATTTTTTTTTTATTTTTTATATTCTATTTTTATTTTATGTGTTTCATGTTTTAAAAATCCTAATAGAAGGAAAACAAAAATGCTCTATTTTTTTTTTTTTGGGATATTTTCTTTGTTTTGAGTTAAAAATGTTCAAAATAACTTTTTATCATTTTGCATTTTATTTGTAAATTTATTTTCTATTTTCTAAAATAAATTTTAAAAACACAAGTGAACAAATACGTTTTGAACTGTTTTCTTTATTTTCAAATGCGTAAAATAAAAAATAAGTTTACAACAGAAAATAGAAAACAAAAAATAAAAAAATAAATCAAATACCACCTTAGTTGCTACATGTATTTTAAAATTGCTTTTCCTTTAGTATTGATAGACATATATACAATTTAAAAAAATTTAGTTGTAACGAGTATTGTAAAATAAGAGCGCTGCAATTAACCAAATATTTTAAAAAAATAAATGTAATTTACCCTTTTATGTATGATGTTTTGTAAGGAAAAATTGTTAAAACATAATTAAGTACTAGCTCTTTTTTTTTTTTTTTTACTAAAAAGTGAAAATATCGAAACAGATAATCATGTCTTGAATGCTTAGATTCCCAAACCCCCCATCTCTTTGCCATGTAACTACCTAACGCCTCTCATATTCAGCCATTGCAAAGCTTTAAGCCAAAAACATTCCATGTTGAGAAGAAGGATGTCGGGCTGTAAACACGGGCCAACTAAAATAAAATTGTCTTTTTGATTTAAAAATTATATTAAAAATTTATTAGTTTTGTTAAATTTTTTTATAAATTATATTTTTTGTTTTATATTTTATTTTATTATATTTTTACTTTTCCTCCTATTTATTTTAAAAATGTAATTTTATCCCTGGTCATAAATCTCTGTCTTTATTGTAAACTAGCAGTGCTAAGCCACTTAAATAGTTTTTCAAATTTCAATTGGAGAATTACATTGAGCTTTAAAAATGTGTTTGACCTTAACTTATTACGTATTTTAAATCAAATTTAAAAAAAAAAATTAATGGAGCGGAACTTGACTAAATTAATTAGTAATTTTAGACAAATTCAAGTGTACCGGGTTAAGTCCCAATTAAATTAATTTAATTTCATAATGAAACGGTACCAAAGAAATATATTTTAACGAGGCTAACATAAACGGAACTTGGCCTTTCACCAAGACTGCTACAACTTTACTACCATGCATGACGGGTAATTCAAACACAATTTCGATCCTTGTGTGCTTCCTCTCCTCCGCAGTGGGCGTGTTGTGTGTCCCCGACTCTGCAATGCTACCAATATACGCCAAACAATACATGCATGCCTTCCATTGCAAAATAAGGAAGCAAATCGAAACGTATTTAGATAATCATAGAGTCCTTTATCCAAACTGTTCAATGTCTTTCCAAAAAGGAGTTTTCATTTGTAATGATTTCCTTCTAATTTAATGACCCATTAATGATTAATTAGTTAATACGTACAGAAAAAAAAAAAATAGTTGGATGAAGAATAATTACCTTCATTTGTGTATATATTTATTCTCATCCTTCTTATCATATTTTGGATTTGGCATGTAAAATTAAATGTATATAAATTCCTGAGAATATTTGCACTCTTGAGTTTCATATTTATTTATTTATTTTGTGTTGAGATAGCTAGTGGAGTGGAGTAACAATAGCGTGATATAATTTGTTTAACATTAATGTGGCACATTTAATTTAAGGCGCAATATAAGTTAAGCAAATGCGTCATCTTTCTTTCAATTTGTACATATCCAAGTCAAATTTTGTATGAGAAATTAATATAAAACGACCTTTTGGTAAAATTTAAGAATCACTAAGAATGATGAGCTAATATTTGTATGTATAAGATTAATGTATGTGTTTCATCTTATTAATTATAATGGTTCTAGGAAGAACATTCAGTAGGCTCATCACAATTTCTCTTAAAAGACAAGAAAATTAATGTACTAGAATTGATAATGCCATTCTCATTGAACCATCTATCTGGTTTGGACTGCATGCATGATACATTAACTCTGCACTGTAACTTGTTATAATGAAAATAATTTTAAATCACTTACAAATTAGTTATTAAGTTTCCTATGTAATATCCAATTAATTTATTATTACTATTTTTTCTTAGGAATGCATAGCTGAAATGCGGAAACACAAAATTACACCCCCACAAGGTGTAATTGTAAGTCATTTTAGGCACTGTGTATCTTAAGTTGGTATTTTCACAAAAGAAAAAATGCTTTAGGTTTAAAACATAGAATATTATAGATTATTGAAAAATCTGTGTATGTACATATATATTTAAAGAAATATTTGATAGAGATGAAATGCTTAAAATTCTGAAAGGGAAAATGAGTCAGTGAAAGTTAAGAGCCATAAGTCGTTTCACCATACACATATAGAAGGAATTTAAACACCATATGTCTACTCTCTCTCTCTCCCCTCAGCAATTACACCTACTTCCTCCATAAATGCTAAGGCACCCTCTCTATGCGCTCTGAAATAACTCCTTGCTGCCACATCTCCTCCACCTGTTCCCTTTCCTTCTTTTCCTCTTCCTCCTTCTCACCCTCGTCAAAGCGCTCTCTCTCTCGCTCTCTCTCTCTCTCTCTCCTCTTTTAATTTTATCTCCTCTTTTCTCTCATCGGTTTCACTTCTCTCTCATGCTCATCCCAAGAATTCTTCTTAAATTCTCTTCACAAGAAAAGTCCCACTCACCAACAGCCTGTAAACCACTCCTACGGCCTCCAAAACCACTCGTCTTCCAAAAATAAAAAGTGGTTTTCCGTTGACTTACTGGCCTGAAACTAGATCTGAGGTTTCTCTAGGTTGGTTAACCCTATAGCTTCAAAAGGGTTTTTCACTCGATCTTCTCACTTGTCCACCCCCCATGCTTATATACGTGCACATACGCATACACACATATGTATATTGTGGATATTCTTGGTATGGTGTATAACTTGTAATCTGAATTTATTTTTCTTCTTATGTTTTGCAGATAGAGAGAGAGAGAGAGAGAGAGAGAGAGAGAGGAAAGGAGAGGGTGTGGATTAGACTGAGCAAAGATGGTTTGGTGGCCATATAGAGAGAAGCTGGTCTGAAATCGGTGGTGTTGTGTCAAAGGGCAGTTCAAAGTGCCGCTAAAGTTTATCAAATTTTTGTCTTGGCACGCAAGGACAGAAAGCCTTTGTTTGAAAGCCCAAAACAGAAGTCGTATCTGGTCTGTCGCTACTTGTTACCATCTCATTAGCTTACTCGGACACTGCCGGAGAATCTATTATATACTCGACGCCCAGGTCACTCTAAGAAGCCAAAACCAACCAACAGAGAGACGCCCGCTATAGAGAGATAATTTACACACACACACATATAGAGAAGAGAGTCGGTGAGAGATGATAACCTTCTAGGGTTTGCGGGGGTGACTCTGACATGGCTAACCTCGCAACTCATCGAGCGAGTCCCTCTTTGCCCAGTGACGAAAACAAATGGCACGGTTTGGGGATTTGGGTTGTCTTTGGAGCTAATTTTTAGTCAGGTCAGGACTCAAAGACTCGTTCTATCGAAATTGGATCCTTTTGATCCTTGTTTGCTCTCTATATATATGTTAATTTTTCTTAATTAATTTATTGATTTATTTTCAAGGATAGACACCAGGCTAACGCCATTGTGGTTTGTTTACTTGCCCTGTGCTATAACCTTTTTTTTTTTTTTTTTTCCAGACACAAATTGTACTTTTTTTTTTTATTTTTTAATCAATTAAAAAAATTATTTCAAGATCTAGTAGTCATATAATAATATTACAGTTACACTCTTTTTTTACATTCTCGTTTACACTTTACGGAAAATCACGAGTTCATTTTGTTCAAAATTATCACAGTTGCAAAATAAAAATTATATTTAACGGTTATGATGATTTTAAACAAAACAAACACGTCATCCCGATAAATTATAAATGGTAATATAAATAAAAAGTATGAGTGTACTATTTTTTATTAGTCATGAGCATTCTAGGGCAGCGTTGAGACAATGGAAGCAAATCCTTCTCGATAGAAACGCTAAATTCCGATATATATATACACATTTTTTAAACCTCGGTCTCATTATCTTTGACATAAAAAATCTATCCATTTCTTTATATATTTACACTCTCTCCTGCCTGACCTGTGGTTTCTTTTTCCCTTCCACTTCTTGCACTTGTCGACTGAATCAATCGATGTGGTTTAACAGTGATCTAAGTTCGGTTGATAGATTGGAGAGCTTTAGTAGTTGGGAAGAAGTCCAAGGATCATCAGTGAAGATGTTTCAGCCAAACATGTTCGATAGTCATCACTTGCTGGACATTACCCAGAAAAACCCAGAGAGTGAAATGGAGATGATAAGAGAAGATGAATTTGAGAGCAAATCGGGCACCGATATAATGGAAGCCCCCTCGGGCGACGATCAAGATCCCAACCAGCGACCCAAAAAGAAGCGGTACCATCGACACACACAGCATCAAATCCAGGAAATGGAATCGTAAGCAGTAGTTTGTGTGTGTTTTTCGAACTGTGCTTTTCTGTCTGTGAAGTCAGTGTATTTGGGTTAGTGGGTTTGATTGTAATTTCGTTTTTTCTTTTCCCGAATTTTGGCACAGTTTCTTCAAGGAATGCCCTCACCCAGATGACAAGCAAAGGAAGGATCTAGGCCGTAGATTAGGGTTAGAGCCTTTGCAAGTTAAATTTTGGTTCCAAAACAAACGTACCCAGATGAAGGTATAACTGCTCTTATATATAGTAGCTCTGTGTATATTTATTATTTATATAAATTGTGGGTTTTGTGGGTCGCAGGCCCAGCACGAGCGCCATGAGAACTCGCAGCTTCGGACTGAGAATGATAAGCTTCGGACAGAGAACATAAGGTACAAAGATGCCCTTGCCAACGCCACTTGTCCCAACTGTGGAGGTCCAGCCGCCATTGGTGAGATGTCATTTGATGAGCAGCATTTGAGGATTGAGAATGCTCGTCTCAGGGAAGAGGTAACTGAGGGGAGAATATGCACAAGTAAACTAGTTCTTGCATTAGCCTCCCAAAAAAACTAGTTCTTGCACCTCTTTCGGTATATATACATGTATTGAGCGTGAGAGAGCGGGTGTGGGATAGACGTTTTCATTTTTCTATTTCTAAGTGACTGGTTCGAAATTATGTGGAACAAAAATTCTGTTGTTTTTGGTAACTCCATAAAATTCTTCATAATCCAAAATATTTAGTATTAAAAAATCTACCGTTATAAATATGTAACTTCTCCATTACCTTAAATTCCCCAATTTTTTCTTATTACCTTGGTTATTTTTCATTACCATTAATTCTTTATTTTCTTTTTTCTTATTACACTTGGTTATTTTTTATTACTATTACATCAACCATTATTATTGTTTAAAACTATTATAAGAACGTCGGTGCTGGAAATTTCTCTTGCGGATTTGAGAAGTAACAATGTACCAAATCTTATTTCCAATGACAGAGGAGTAAAATATGACCATGGGTTGCAGGGTGTGAAGTGCAAGAGCTATTTTTTAGACTTAAGTATAAAAGATTAATCGTCATGATTTCTTTTAAATAATTTACTTTTTTTAGTTTAATAGTTATGATTTAACTTATTTTTTTATAATAATTTAATGATTCAAGTGAATTAGGTGGCATTTGGTCTGATATTTTATTTTTTATTTTATGTATTTTATGTTTTAAAAATTTCAAAAGATGAAAACAAAAATGTTATGTTTTTTTTATTTGAGTTGAAAATACTCAAAATGATTTTTTATTATTTTTTATTTTATGTGAAAACTTATTTTTTATTTTTTAAAATAAATTTTAAAAACATAAGTGATTAAATGTGTTTTAAATTATTTTTCTTATTTTTCAAAAGTTAAAATAAAAAATGAGCTTAAAACAAAAAATAAAAAATAAAAACTGAAAATAAAAAATAAAAAAATAAACTAAATAATTTATATAACCGATTTACTTAGATAGATTTGATTTAGTTTGATTTAGTTTTATACTAAAATTTTGTTATTTTATTTGGCGTTATTGCCACTGTATTAGTGCCTGTTATGCCAACAACAATCATTACCATTATTTAAAACTGGATATGCACTTTGTTTTACAGATTGACAAGATATCTGGGATAGCTGCAAAGTATGTGGGCAAGCCAATGCTTTCCTATCCCCATGGAACACCCAGATCGCTTGATCTTGGGGTTGGGAATTTCGGGCCACAACCTGGCCTTGTAGGAGACTTGTATGGAGCTGGTGACCTCCTTAGATCCGTGTCTGGACCTACCGAGGCAGACAAGCCGCTGATCATTGAGCTTGCAGTGGCAGCAATGGAGGAACTCATCAGAATGGCTCAGGCTGGCGAGCCATTGTGGATTCCCAGCCCCGACAACTCTGCCGAGATTCTGAGCGAAGACGAGTACTTTAGAACCTTCCCTCGCGGAATAGGACCAAAGCCTCTGGGGTTAAAATCTGAAGCGTCTCGCGAATCTGCAGTTGTTATTATGAACTACGTTAACCTCGTTGAGATTCTAATGGATGCGGTAGGGTTCACTTTTATTCTCACATGCATTTTCTGTTAACATAATAAATATTTTTTGTGGGAAAATAGGAAATTAGAAAATTAGAGTTAGATAATTAGGATTTTATTACAGCTTAATCTTACTCTTTGTTACATAATTTTATGGTGTTCGTAATGAGAAAAATTATGTGTATATTATAAAGAGAAAGGATATATTCATTATATATATATGATAAAAGTTTTTACTTCACTTGGCCTTTCTATGAATGCATATAATGGACTTAATAATTGACCTACAATTAACTGTTTAGTTTTATTATCCTTAATTAAGTACACATACACGTAACTGAATAGATCATCACAAAATGAGTTTAACTTTTATTGTCATATACATTTCCTGTAAACAAAATAAATATTTTGTCCATGCAAATATAAGAAAATCAATCAATTTATAATTACATCATCTTTAAAATTAGAAAATTAGTGATAGATTATTAGAGTTTGATATTTTTCTTTATCACAAACTTTACTATCTATTCCATAATATTACTTCAATTTGTAATTATATCATCTTTGAAATTAGAAACTTAGTGCTAAATTATTAGAGTTTGATATTTGTCTCTGTCACAAACTTTATAATAGTTATCAGTAGGAAAAACTAGAGCTAAATTGTTAGAGTTTGATCTCTTTCTCTGTCATAAACTTTATGATGATTATCACTGGAAAAATTATATGTATACTGTGAAGAGCTACCTATCTATTATATATAATTTATAGGCTAAGATCTTAATCTCAGTTGACCCTCTCAAAAAAGCCTACAATGGACTTAAAAATTGGCCTTAATAGTTTAATCTCATTATTCCTATTAAGTGCTGAATAAATTACTACAAAATAAGTCTTATCATATATGTTTCATCTTTAATTTACATCTAATCCCATTTTTAACAAAAATAAAATTAATTAATTTATACTCAATATAGAGTAAATTCCAACTTTTCCTTCTTAGTTGAATAATGAAACTATGTATACATATATATATCTTTCTGATTTGGGGTGATTAATTTTTATTTAGAATCAATGGGGAAGTGTGTTTTCGGGTATTGTTTCAAGAGCAATGACCTTGGAGGTTCTATCAACGGGAGTGGCAGGGAATTACAACGGAGCTTTGCAAGTGGTAATCAGAACTATATTCTTGAATTGTTTTCTAGCGTAAAAATGGTTCCCAATGATGTCAATAATTGAGATCTAACGTTTTCTTTTTTTTTTTTTTTTTCCCCTCAGATGACAGCTGAATTTCAAGTCCCCTCACCACTGGTTCCAACTCGAGAAAACTACTTCGTAAGGTACTGTAAACAGCACGCGGATGGAACTTGGGCAGTGGTTGATGTTTCCTTGGAAAATTTGCGCCCTAATGCAATGTCAAGATGTAGAAGGCGACCCTCCGGTTGTTTAATTCAAGAATTACCAAATGGTTACTCAAAGGTGACACACTTCCCTTCCTTAATTTCTTTTGGTAATCAATCAAAATTGTCGGATATATAGCAATTATATATTGGCAAATGTCACTTCGTGGTCCCATGTTTTACTTTAAATCTTAGTTCATGACTTATAATTGGTTTGATTGCCGAAAAATTAATTTTTAATTTTTTTTTTATTTTATATGATTTTTTTTCACCAAAATTTGATTTTATTTTTAGAAGTTGTAGCCTTTTTTTAACCAAGATTTGATTTTTTTTTTGTTTAAAGTGTAACATTTAGAGTTGTTAATCGCATTTGTTAAAAAAAATAAAAAAGAATCATGTCTATTTTAATTAAAACTATTTGTTTGGATAAAAGAAAGTAATGAAAAAGTTATTTTTTTATTTTTTAAACTTTTACTATCCACATAAACGTGAATTTTTTATTTTTTACCAATACAATTGACACACTTAAGAGTTAATATCTTCTAAAAAAATAAATTTTGACTAAAAAAAATCATCCAAAACGAAAATAAGTACAAAATAAATAAAATAACTTTTTATAGCCTAACGAAACCTTAGAGTATATTTTTTAATAATTAAGAGTTTGGATCATTAATTAGTTGTAATGTCACCTCTCAACGATGATTTTGTCTTTAAATGTTTGATAGTGGATGATAGAAATAGAGAAGCAAAATAGTGAAGGGGCAATTGTAACTAAACAGAAATGAAATTCCTGATAAAACTCAAACTCTAAAGTGCAATTTGCCTTTACATATGTATGTTGTCGCACGATTCCATTAATTACTCTTCTTGGTTTCATATATAATTTGCTAGGTCGTCTGGGTTGAACATGTAGAAGTGGATGATAGAGCTGTTCACAGTATATACAAAGCACTAGTCAATTCTGGACTCGCATTCGGGGCAAAACGTTGGGTGGCAACATTGGATCGACAGTGTGAGCGCCTTGCGAGTGCAATGGCTAACACAATACCAGGAGAAGTTGGGGGTAGTACAATTATTTTTTTTTCACAGACAGTGCTAGCATAAAAAATATATATATACCCACAAACTGAAATATATATATATATATATGATTATTTATATTATTATTACAGTCATAACAAGTCCTGATGGGAGGAAGAGTATGTTGAAGTTGGCTGAGAGAATGGTGATGAGTTTCTGCACTGGCGTTGGAGCTTCTACAGCACACACATGGACAACTCTATCAGGAAGTGGTGCTGATGACGTGAGGGTCATGACCAGAAAGAGCATGGACGATCCGGGAAGGCCTCCCGGTATTGTACTCAGCGCTGCAACCTCATTTTGGCTCCCAGTTCCACCCAAACGAGTGTTTGATTTCCTTCGCGATGAGAACTCTCGGAATGAGGTATTGACTAAAACTAACTACTTCCCTCTCCGTCTCTTCTCTATCTTTTTCTGTAGAGCAGCTGCGAGGTGAGAGTACTCCCTGCAATTTTCTGTGCTTCAAGCTTGGAAAACTACTATTGTTATTGAAGAATTTCATTTTTTCATCAAATAACCACAAGCATGCAATAGGATATATTGTACTTCTAATGCTGTTCCATTTCTCATCCTTATGCAAACAGGGTATCAGAAATTGCAAACTATTAATTGAATTGAAGTCTCTAAAATTGCAACCAACTAAACTAGTATCTCAATGCTTCATTTATTCTAATACAGTGGGATATCCTTTCAAATGGTGGCCTAGTTCAGGAAATGGCACACATTGCTAATGGTCGTGATCCCGGAAACTCAGTCTCTCTACTGCGTGTTAATGTAAGTTGTAGGCTTGTCATATATATATTTACGTATCAGGCTTGTAATCTTTTACTAGAAACTGTTGCCATCAACTGATGAACTAATTAAACGCATTAATAAATGTCAAAAACATACCACAGAGTGCAAATTCAAGCCAGAGCAACATGCTGATTCTACAAGAGAGTTGCACCGACTCCACGGGCTCTTATGTTATATATGCTCCGGTTGATATTGTTGCCATGAATGTCGTCTTAAGTGGTGGAGACCCAGACTACGTTGCCCTCCTGCCATCGGGTTTTGCTATACTTCCTGATGGGCCAACAAATCAAGGAGGAGGAATTCTAGAAGTCGGCTCTGGAGGAACTCTCCTCACTGTTGCATTTCAGATCTTAGTTGATTCAGTTCCTACAGCAAAGCTTTCTCTTGGTTCAGTGGCAACTGTTAATAGTCTTATCACCTGCACGGTTGAAAGGATTAAAAGCGCTGTAGGCAGTGAGAATGCATGAGCAAGTGTCTTTCAAGGGTAAGCCACTACTCAATCTAAACTCAATTTAATTTTATTTCATTGCTAATTTCCACAGGGCATTGGGAGTTAACCAAATCATATATAAAATTTTGAAGCCTTAGTGTACAAAGATTTTTCAGACTTTAGGGGTTGTGTGGAGGGTGTTAACATAAGCAATTTTGCTTAGGCCGTTTCTGCCACATCTTGTGTACATTGAATAACTTTGTCACTCTTAACACCTAGAAGTCAAATTTATCGTTCAGACTCAATACACTTGAATCCCTGTGGCAGAGATCTTCAAATATATGTACATTGAAATTTAGTATTTTGGATTTCTTAAGACATAGGTATTTTTTTGCAGTGTTTCGTACAGGAGAGAAAACAAATTAAAGGCAGCTAGATTTGCAAGTGAATATTTGTTTCCAAATTGGATTTCAAGCAGATATCAATGTCAGTGTTCGCTTTCAAATTGGATTTCACTTACAGATATGTTCTGTAGCATAATTCTTTTTCATGTCTCTTGACTTTTCCAGCCAATACAACAACTCAAACACAAGATTCAAGCTTGTTTTTCCTAAACCAAACAGGAGGACAATGTGAAACATAAGTGATCTTCCCCAGTCCTCTTGACATGAATAAAATATATAGACAACATTTTCTGCACGGAAAACCAGGAGAAATATTAAACAACTAGAAAGAAAAAACTGTAGGAGCATATCGAAGCTTAAAAGATGTGTTCATATTTTTAGTATATGTTTCATGCCATCTAAATGACCCTATTATATCCCTCAAACGGCTAAAGTACGACAATGATCTCATTTTTTTTTTTTCTTTTTCTGTTTCCCTTCCTTATTTGTCTTGTTTTGCTGCAGAGAAAACCAAGCGAAGATAAGCAAAAACGAGGTTGAGTTTACTCTCAAGTACAGAACCAACGGAAGGAGTCAAGAGCGCACCTTAATGATCCTTGCCTTTTGGTGTTTGTTTGGGCAGAGACAAGCAGCAAGAGAGCATTTCACCACCATGCAAGGGTTATAGGTTCGGGTATTGACTTTCGCTAGTGATTAAAAAAAAAAGTAAGCCAGGACAGTTTCGCGTTACTTATAACTCCCATTCACCTTTGTTTTCTTTCAGAACTAGGTTTCACTCTTCATATTTTTGTGTTTTTGATGAGGTTTTAGCTCTTAGTTTGTGGTAGCTAATCTGATTGAGTAATGAACCAATGCTTTGCCTCTTAAACTGTACTAGTTTTCTAAATCTATGCAATTTTTGTTGTCTATTGCTGCTCTTAAGTAGATAAACAAATCAACTAGTTTAATCTCCAGTGAACCCAAGTGGCATTGAAGGTTACTGTAAGCTATTAGCTTGAATTTATGCAGGTTCAAAAGCTACATATTTTCTTAGCAAAGGAAGCTAATAGTTGCAAAATCTGACCTACATGATCTACATTAAACTCGGCTTGCAAAGAGATTGAAGCTGGTTAGTAGACAAGATATCAATGGGCATACTGAGTTGGGTTCCCTAGCTTGGTCAACCCCAAATCTTCCAGCCTAGTTAAAACTTTAAACTTAACTAAGGTTTGAAGATTGGTTTTCTTGACAAGCCAATTCGATGCTACGCTTGACACTGGTCTCAATGCATAAACCAATGGTGCCCAAGGCTAGTATGGAGTGACAGTTGCGTTTTAACCAAAAAAATTGATCCATTAGGTGAATTTACCACCTTTACTTACAAGGCCAAGATCCCTTCCCAATTGTCCAATAAGTGATTGTGACAGGTGCAACTGGCTTCTTTGCAATAAATTACACATTAGTCTGCTGGTGAGATAGACATGACTGGAAAACAAAAAATATGGAGAAGACTTTAAAAGCAAATGCAAACAAACGAAGGTAAAAAAAAGTGTACGATTTAACGAGGTAAAAATTTAGAATCATTTTTAGGTAAAAATTTCAATCTTATAAAGTAATTATCTCTGAAAATCAATCTCTTATAAAATTAAAAATTATAAGAATTTATTATACATAACTCGACTCGACACCTGCCCTATTCTACTAACCTCTTGTTTACTAGAATCTGTAATAAATTTTCTCTCGTGTGATTAGTTCCGTTATTGAACTTGAACGGCACCTCTTAGAACTTAGAGATATTCTTTATCCTTCAAAAATCTTGTAACAATGATTAAGTGTTATTTTTTATATACCTTCACTTTTATTTGTCATTAGTACAATATGATACCTTACCTTTCAAAAATGTTCGAAAGTGATTTTTTTTTTTTTTTTTTTTTTTTTTTTTTTAACGTTTAGCAGGATATATGATATTTATTTTCGTTCCACCCATTCTCAATATAGAAATAGAATTAGAAAAAAATTTGTTAGAATTTTCATATTGAAAAACAACTTAATCAATAAAGATTCAATATTAAAAATTACATATATCAAAAATTTATTGACTCGCAACTGCCACCTAAAAATTAAACTTTACTATGACAATTCCCCAAGACATTCATTTTTTTACTCTATTAGTATGTGGTTGTAAAACAGTACTGTCACCGCTTCAAAGACCGCACACAAGTTACTTGATTCAGCATGCCAATTGTTTGGCTAGAATTTTAGATATTGTGTACTTAGAGAAATGCTCACCAAACATCAAGCATAACGAAAAGGTGGCACTCTTTACAGCAAAAAAATTCTAATATTGTGTACTTGAATATGATCAATAACCAAGCAAACTAGAGGGTAACAGGAAAAAAAAATTTAGGGGCCTTAATTCTGTGAACAAATATTTGTAGCCGCCTCTGATTGTGCTCTCCCCACACATTATAAATGTATAGTGCTACGCCATATAATTTCACCAAAACCATATAAAAAGAAGGAAAGGTGATAAAGATTCACAATACGTTTGATGGAGTGAAATGGGAACAAAAGAGAAAATAAAAGATTTTATAATCTATCACTTTTTGTGAGTTTTTTGAGTTTTTCTAGAAAAGAAAAGAGAAGAAATGTAAAGAAATGAGAAGAAAAGTTATAGTCTATTTAGATTGAGTGAAATAAGAAGAAAAGAAGAGAAAAAAAAAAGATTTTAAAATCTATCACTTGTTTGTGAGGTTTTTTTAGGAAAGAGAGAAAAAGAAATAGAAAGAAATGGAAAGAAAAGTGAGAGACAAAATTTTAAAATTTCATCCCCAAAAATCGGCGAAGCAGATGAATAAAAGAGAAAAGTTAATTAATAAAATTTTCAAAATGATAAATTTGCCAATAAATAAAGAATAAGAAAAAAGAAATTGCAAACATGTCGGCTAAATAAATTGATAATTATCTAATTTCTCAAAGAATTTAATGGTAAAATAACAATATATACTTTATTTTCATTTCATTTCTTGAGAAAGTAAGTTATTAACTTTTTTTGCCCCCTAAGCTTACAAATAAATAAAAAGAAAATATTATCATTTCTCTTCTTTTCTCCTCTCTTCTAACTAGTGTTTTTTTTCTCTCTCTCTTAAACTCACAAACTTGTGGTAAAATTTAAACAATTCATCCTTTCAAAAATGGGCAGAAATGGGGAAGAAAAAAGAATAGTAGATTAATGATATTTGCTCATAAAATAAAAAATAAGAAAAAAACAATTACAAAAGTATATTTGGACTAAATAAATTGATAATCTTCAAAATAAATTGGCAATTCACAAATTAATCAAAGGATTTAATAATAAAATAATAATATATATGTTTTTTTTGTTTCCATTTCTTCTTATTTTACTAACAAAAAAAAATTATTATTATTTTTTTCATTAAACTTACAAACAAATAG
This sequence comes from Pouteria glomerata, assembly GCA_035590655.1. Lineage (NCBI taxonomy): Eukaryota > Viridiplantae > Streptophyta > Magnoliopsida > Ericales > Sapotaceae > Pouteria > Pouteria glomerata. Next base: position 8,843,765 of record JAVXUM010000030.1, read on the forward strand.
AAATAGAAGTAAAATATTATCATTTTTTTTTCTCTTTTAGCTAAGGGTAAATTACATTTAGACCCCTTAAACATTTACTTAATTACACATGGACCCCTCAACTTTTCATATTTACATACACATCCCTTATTTGGAAAAGCTTGTATCGCGGACCCCCTTCCGTTACCATCCCCTGCGATGGCGTTAATTTTGGGGGCAAAATGTCAAATATACCCCTTATGTTAGTGACATGGTAAATGCTCAAAAAAAAACCTACAGTTTTTGTTTTTTGTCTTAGATGACGTCAAAGCATTGTAAACCTACCATCATCGGCAGACCACCGTGGTAAGAGTTAGGGTTTTGGAGACTACTGTGCTAAGATTAGGTTTTTTTGTTGTTTGTTTGTCATCAAATCACGATCACATTTTTCTTTCGATTCAACATAATGGTGAATTTCCCTACCAAGTTGCAAATTTTTTAATGCTGTG
>JAVXUM010000030.1:8905628-8916620 GCA_035590655.1 Pouteria glomerata
ATAATAATAATGTTCATTATTTTTATTTTTTTTTTTTTTTTTTTTTTTTTAATTTTAAACACAGGTGGCTAGGTGATGATGGTTTTCTTTCTTTCTTTCATTTTTTTTTTTTGATAAGTGGAAAATGGTTTTCTGAGTCCTCTGCTCTCGGATCTATGAGAAAATGGTTTGTAGTTAATCAGAACAAAATTTATTACTGCAGTTATAAGGCAAAAACAATGATAATATATAATATCAGTTCATTATTCATTTACATATCTGCAGCAGATTCATATTTATATATTTTTCTTCACAATACCAAGATGGGATGAAGTTTCAACAGTTGATAATTCAATCATGGGTTTCGTCTGGCACTGGCTGTATAAAGGCCACCCTGACGCTCAACATCCCTTGACAGGTTAATGAAAAAAGCCATTGAGAGGATGACCTGTTACGAACCCAAATTAGTGGGTCCACAAAATAGTTAGTTAAGAATTAGTTATTACAATTATTATAAATACTCTTGTAATTCAAATTAAGAAATTCAATGAAAATTTTTCAGAGAATTCATTCTTGTTAGGAGGCCGGAAGTCTTCGAACTCTTTCATTTTCCTTTCACTTTCTTTTCTAGTTTTCCCTAATTTTCTCATCACCCAAACAGAAAAAGTTGGGGTCACCACAATTAGTATCAAAGCCGTTCTTTGATCTTGAAATGGCAAATACCAGGAACACTTCTCAATTAAACCAACAATACCAAGGAACTCAACAGCAGCAAAGTCCACTAATGAAGATGATGAAAAAGATTAGTAGGAAGTTAGATGATGTATCAAGTCAAGTGTATACAAAAAAAGAAGAGATCCAGAAAATCTAGGAGAATTGGGGGAAGAAATTTTAAGAAAATTCTCAAGAGAATCTTAATATCAAACTACAAACATTATTCAAAAAACTCGCAAGTTGCAGATAAGGAAAAAAAGTTAGTAATTCTGAGAAGCAGAAGCAGGCGTCCAACGTTGGTACTGCATGGCCACAAACCCTAGTGCTAACCCAGATGTAACTCCAAAGGAGGATTGATCTAGAAATCCCACTGAAAGTATCTTGCGATGTTACCTTGGCAATGGCTGTGAAAGGAAAGTTTCTTCTTTGTGAATTAAGGACCCATAGTCAACCCTGGAGAAGAAGAAAGGGAAAGAAAAGTTATAGTTCTTCTGCCATTGCTACCTTGATCAAGGGCAAGAAAAGGAATGATGTGATCAATATTACCCTTAACCTCACAGATGATATATTTGTGATTTTTGATCTGAGAGATGTTCATCGAGAAAATCGTGAGAAAGAGTGGTGGAGATGACAATAAAATCTATTAGTGCTCTGGTGGTGGTAGATGATGACGTAGGGAGGAAATCTTGAGAAAGAGTGGCGGAGACGGCGATGGAATCTACTGGAGCTGCAGTGGTACGTATGATGAAGTTGGGAGGAGAAAATAGTTCATTAGCTTGACTATCATCTTCAAAACATTTACAGAAAGAAGTTAGAGAAGAAGAGAATGGAGTGAAACTGAATACCAACAGCAAGCAAGGATTGGCATATACACCCTTAGATTAGCCATCAGTCATTAAAGATGAACGATCGAGATCGAGCTTGTAGCAATCTCAATCCAAGCTAACCACATGTCTAGATCAACAAGTGAGATGGAGAGGAGGTCAGGGGGGTGGCAAGCTGGGGAGTTGTGACATTAATGGTAGGGCAGAGCAACAGGTGAAAGGAAGATTCTAGGGTAAGAAAGTGAGGTGAAAGGATTGCATACACATAAAAGTGAATATGAGAGCTGAATTAGGTAACGAAGTGGGTAGATGGGGCAAAGGTTGGACTCGAAGCGTGGCTAAGAAGCTTGATCCGAACCAGCACTTTTTAGGTAAAATAGGCTACTCATCATGGGGCATTTCTCTAGCTGCTAGGTCACCATTAGGGCTTGCCCAATGGACTATTGTTACTGTTAAAAATTAAATGAGCTAGTCACTGTTAGAGAAAAAATATATATACATATATATATATATATGGTCTTACATTGCAACACATAATAATTGTACTTTCACCTTGAGGATAATGTTAATTTTTAAGAGCAAAGGAGTTGTTATGTATCCAAATTAGTGGGTCCACAAATTCGTTAGTTAGGAATTAGTTAAAACAACTATTATAAATACTCTTGTAATTCATAATAAGAAATTCAATGAGAAATTTTAAGAGAATTCATTATCGGTAGAAGGTCGGAAGTCCTTGAACTCTTTCATTTTCCTTTCGCTTTCTTTTTTAATTTTTCCTAATTTTGTCGTCACCCAAACAGAAAGGGTTGAGGTCAGCACAAACCCAATGTGGCTTCATTAAAATCTCTTTTTAGGCAATTGATAGAAGAAAATACATACATATATATATATATATATCATGCTTGATATTCCATATTTGATTAGTACTGCAAATGTACAAGCACAACAACAAAAGAGGAAGTTGATATTAACTTTGATGTTAGTTTAGTAATAATTAGATTTTGATCAATTAATTAAAATTTAAAAATTCAAAAAAAATACATAAATATGTTTTAACTATTCAATTTTAATTCAATAATTTAGAGCTAATTGTCTCCTCGCATCGGCTCCCCTAGTTCTGAGGACAATGTCTCATATACTGAAATCGTTGACGGCATAATAAAGTGGACATTGTCAATTTTTACATGATGGATTTCCTTGTGTAGATTTTTGTACTGATATAGTAGTTTTTTTTCTTTAAATAACTTATTTTTATCTTATATAATTTTTTTCATCAAAATTTATTTATTTTTGTTTGTTTCATGGTTTTTAAATGAATTAATTGCATTCATTACAAAAAAATAAAAAAAAATTAAAAATTTACATACCGGTCAAAATAACGTTAAAATAAATTGATTTTCTTTTTAGATTTTCTAAATTATGTGATTTTGTTTTACTTTACTTTTTAATTTTTTAAACGTGATCAACATATCTAAAATTATTAAATAAAAAATTAAATTATAATAAAAAAGTCTCTAAAAATTATTAAATAAAAATTAAATTGTAATAAAAAAATCATATAAGACGAAACTAAACTACAAAAAATAAAAGATCAACTTTTAGTACTCAAATTAATTGTTTCCTGGACTCACCTTAGCACATTTCCGTGAAATTTTCTAAATAAATTCTTTTAAAATAATTTAAAACTCAGCATTTCTCTCTTTATAGCCATTCTATCCAATTAACTCTAAAGCAACTTTTCCAACACTATTTTTTATTATATTAAAATATTCATTTCTTGAACCACCATTTTTTTGACTGCCACTATTCGCAACCCTATTTTTTCTTCCACAACCCAGTTAATTCATAAAACTAATACTTTCTTCAAGTAATTCAATAATTTCTCTATACAAACCATAAATAAAGTTTCAAAAATATCCATTCTTTTTTTAAAACCCTTGAAATATTAAAAATCCCAAAATTCACATATGAGTATCTACATGTCTTTGCGTCACTCGACTCCCTCCCTCCCATGGCACCACCACCGGTGGCTATCACCTACCACCATCAAAACTGATCTCTCCCCCTCTTCTCCAAGTTATGTCTAGCTCTCACTCTCTCTCGATTTCCTTTTAGTTTCTCACTCTATCTCAGTCTCTCTCTAGTAATACATACATACACACTTATATATATGTACACTTGTTTTGATAGGTTGATATACATATAAACGTGCATTGTGCCTTAATTTTTGAAATTTTGAAACCATACAATTGATTTTTAATAAATACATATCTGATTGAACCCATTGTTGATGCAGGATGATTAGAAATTAAAAACTCACTATGGAAATGGTAAGATATATTTAATTGATAAATGTCAAAATTTTGCACTTGTTTCGGTAAGAGGTTACTAAAATATTACATGATTATTGAAAAAGATATCAAAACGGAAAGAGACTATTGAAATGTTTTAACTTTTTCAATAAGTAATTGCTGAAATGTTTCATTTAATTTTTTTAGCAACTGATTGTTGAAATTGTTTAATTGTTTAATCAAATACTAGTTGATAATTTTTAATTTGTACAGTAATTAGATGCTGAAATGTTTCATTTATTTGCCAAAAATTTATCTTAGCAAATGATTATTAAATTTGTTTGATTATTTCAACAAGTAGTTTACGATATTGTTTGCTTTTTCAGCAAGTTCTTATTGAAATTTTATATAGTTTAAGTACATTTTTGTCGAAGTGTTGTAATTTTTTCAGTTGATCTGTGAATTATATCTTTCTTTTACTTCTTCTCAACACACTTTAGTAGTTTTCTTTTACTTATTCTCCTTTTGTACTATTTATTTATAAATTTGCTGAACATTAAATTGTATTATTGGTCATATAAATGCAGGTTGTGTGTTGACCTTATAAAGGTTGAGGCAATAATCGAGGCCAGGTTCGAGATTAGCTGCAGGATGTTTCACTAGTTAAAGGTCAGGGCGGAGGTCGGGGTCAGGATTGGGGCCTCATGGGAAAGGATATACCACCAATGGATGTTCCAGAAGTTGATATTGATGATGTTGGTGCACTGTTACCATGGTGTTTTCAAAATCTCATTTTCTTGTTTTTATCAAAATCACAGATTCCATCAATATATATAACCCATGCCTCAGCACGTCACACCACAATATGACATTCTCAGCTAATTAATACACATCAATTTAATCGGATGTAACAATCCCAGCCCCAATGCACATGATATGCTCAATCATGTAATTAAACACCCATTCAATATAAAAACATATTCTCATCAAGCTTGAGAATGATTTGGAATCTATTTTATCATTAAGAATCATTAATAACAAGTTTAGACACCAAAACATGCATTTAGAAATCATTTTGGAACATTTTCTAAAATTGTCTTGCTGGTGTCCGGACACCTTCAAGACACCCTACTATCTAGACACCTCGTGAGGTGTCCGGACGCCAGAGACCAGTGTCCAGTACTTGGGTTTGTTTTTAACAAAATCTAACCCCAAATCTCTCCCAAATCATCCATCCATAAAATAATCTCAACAATAACTCATCTATAAATATTTAAACATCGAAATCCCATGTTTCTACAACATTTAATCAAGAAATAATTCGAAAACATGTAAGAATTTCACGTATATATGCACACACACCTATACATATATATACATATACACAAATCCCTTCATATTTAACTAAATTATGCATATATATATCAAAATGCTTCTAACAACATCTAGAATATGAATCTAAGTCCCACTTACCTCGGATCCAAAGAAAAATGGAGAAAACTGTTTTGAACTCTGAACTTCCAAGCTCGATTTCTCCTTCATTGGGCTGAACCACGAGAAACCGACTACACCACGTTAATCACGGCGTTGATATTTTCTAGGATCCGCTGATTTTTCACTTCGAAACCCTCTCTCTCCCTTCTTTCTCTCTCCTTTCTCAGACAACCAAGCCAAGAAAGAAGAAAAGAAAGTAAAAAGGAGAAAAGAAAGAAAAGGAAAAATAAAAGAAATGGCTGAGCCCTTGGCCCAAATTCATCCAATCCAATATCATCTGAGGCTCAACCCAACCCAGGAAAATAAATAATTTAGCTTCATTTAAATTTAAATACATAATCAGCTCAAGATATTACATAAATAGCCAAATTTAAAATGTCACAAAAAGTTATTGGGATTTGTGAAAAAATTTTTGGAATTGTGAAAAAGTTATTGGGGTTTACAGAATATTTTTAGAATTTGTGAAAAAGTTTTTGAAATTTATGAAAAAATTATTAGAGTTCGTAAAAAATTATTAGAATATGTAGATATATATAAATTTATTTAGACTTTCACGAAATATGAGGAATGTCAAATGTGTTAGAGAATTATACAAGTATTCAGAAGTTTTTAGAGTTTTTCAGTAATTTCTGTCACGCCAAACACCCCCTAAATAAGAATTTGATTTTGATATACTATTAGTGTAAGAATATTTAGAAAAAAGAGGTCTATTATATTACTACTAAACAAACGGTCCATTATAATATGATGTGTCGTAATTTTATAATATTTGTATTTTAAAACACGCATCAGGTAAACGGATATATTGGGGTTCAAACATTGGTCATTAAGGTGGAGTTTCAAATCTTTAATCCTCTACTGATTTTAAGAGAAATTCTAGTGAAATAATTGGTTTTAAGAGAGGTACATGCTAGCGATCAACTTTTGACGGTAAGCCCACTAAGTATGTGTTTGGATGATAAATTTAGTTAAAAAAATTTAATTTATTTTTCATATATTTAACTTTTTTTAATTTTTAATTTTTTTTAATTTTATCTAATTTTTACTAACTTTTTAAAGTTTTATCTAATTTTTTTCACGTTTTGAAAAATCTACCAAACACTCAATAGTTTAAAATTTATCTTATTTAAATTTTTGTTTTTCTTGGGCCAAATTTTGAGATTTCAAATTTTGACCAAAAAAATAAATAAATAAAAAATAAAAAGAAAAACCCAGAATTACGCAATCGTATTTGCTTGATTTAAATCGTCAGGTTCGAGTTGACATGATAGGCCATACATGGAATTTAATGGCCAAGTGGACCGTTGTGCTGCAGATAATTTAACTTTGAATAATTGGTTTCCATAACCACAAGCATATGGGCAATCAAAATTATGAGAGGTTTGGTTGGTTAGAATTAATTAAAATTTATTAATTTTTAATAATTTTTATATTTTTAATTAAATTTTATTAAATATTATTTTTATATCAAATATTTAAATTTTTATTATATTTTTTTACCAAAATTTTGACCAACCAAATACCTAATATATATTTGGATATGATTCCTGACGCATGCAAACCTGCTTACAATCAAAAGCATTTTGGAAAGTATTCTGATCATCTTCCCCCTATCGTATCACAATTCGTTACGTATTTGAGTAATGCTATCTTATCAAAATTTATTATTCGAATAAAATAATCATTTTCAAAAGTTAAATTTATTAATAAGCTTTTTACTTGTGCGATCAAAAAATATTTTATCTAATCGTTAGAATGTTTTCTCGACTATAAATTGCACCATCGATCAGGAGTACATTTTACTTAAATTGGAACTAAATAGTTTAGTAGTTATATTGTATAATTTCTTTCTTGACAATACTAAAGTGTATCAACAGATAAAATCTGTAGAATATCATAAATTCTAATACTTACCTCATCTCGCATTTAATTCTACTACTTACTATTGTTATTGTATAGTCAAATCGATAAAAAGTATGTTAGTTGTCACATTATAAATATCAGAAACGTGACTAAGGTACGAGTCTTTTCTCTTTCTCTGGATTTCTCTTTTTTCTTTCATTCAGTACTTTCTTTACTTAGTTAATATTATCGTTAACACTGGGAATTGATTTAAGTATCGGAGAGTCTTTGGTCGGGAATGACATCCGACCACTTCATTTTTACATTTTTCTGACATCCGACCGCTTTATTTTCACATTTTTCTTACTTGTAGGCCAAGATCGAAAAGGGGGTCTTTAGAAATACAATAAAAGGGGTTCATGAAAGAGGGGCTAAAAATTTATCGAACAAATGAATTTTGTACTATAAAATTATTATTATATTATTTTAATCGAAATTCTAACAACATATACCATTTTCTTAAAAATCTATTGCCGTAGCTGGCCATTACTTTCTCTATCATCAATTCACTTAAATTTTTTAGCGGCTGAAGAATTTGTGTTGCTAGAGGTAAAGCGCTCACCGTTGATGGTTCTCTCTATTCATGTACCCAAATTATTCTTGGAAGATGCTAATTTTATCAAATAGAGTCCTTTTCAATCATTTTGCTTTAGTTGCTTAAGAAATTCACGTAACTCTTGTTTTCGTTTCAACCAACTGGATTAATGCACCGTTTGGATACCAGCTATTAATTTTTTTTTTTAGTTTTTTTTCTTTTTTAAAATATTAAATTTACTTTCTTACATTTATATCTTTTTAAAATTTTAAAAGATAAAATTATCAAATTAACAAAAAATTAAAAAACTAGCAGCTTTTTATTGTTCCAAACATAAAAAAAATTAAAAAAAAAAACTAATTTTTTAATAGATAACACTAGCCAGCTACCAATAAAAAAAAATAATTTGAAGTTAAAAAAAATAACTCTCTCGGTTCTTTTGCTGCTAGAAGTTAAGAATTTGAAGTCTCCCGTGGCATAAAATGTAATTAGTTGTTAGAACAAGTTTTCATTAATTCAATGATCTAGCTATCTGGGTATGAGTTTAAGGATTAGTTTGAAAAGTAAAATAGTTAACTTTTTAATAACTAGTTTTTTAACTTTTTGTTAATTTGAAAATTTTACCCTTTATAGTTTAAAATAAATTTAAAATATAAAATAGTAAGTTTAATCATTTAAAAAAAAAAAATTAAGTAGCTAACAGTTGAGTAGCTAAGAGATACCAAACGAAGCCTAAATTAATTCTGACCACAATTGCATGAGTTGTGATATGGATCACTTTGTTAAATCTAAAAACGTCTGATTTTTCTACTAAAGGTTCAGTTTTCACCACGTAAAACGTGATTAGTTAGTCCAACAAACCTTTATTAAGTGAGCTGTTAAGTCACTAAATGTTATAAAAATTTAAACGGTTAACAAAAAACTATATCAATATAAGTTATTTTAGTAATTTTTTTTTTTTTATGAACAAATCAAATCAAATAAAGCGTACCAATATAAAATACACAATAATAAATGAAAAATAATAAAAATCAAATCAGAATCTCTTAAAACTAAAAATCTAATATTATATTAAATCAAAAGTTTAAATTAAAAATTACACCCACCAATGTAAACCGATGTATTTACCTCCTTACTCTTCCGATCCTTATTATAATTGTACTTTCTGTTCTAAATTTCTTTTGAAACAACTGTCAACTCAACTGACGCACTCTCTCTCTTTCTCTCATATAATAGATTCCTCGTGTACGCTTTTTGTACTGTTGTTAGTGATCATCGCCAAGTCATGGCACTCCCACTATTATCATTTCACCTGTTGTTTGTGCTCGACATTTGCTTCTTGACTCTCATAATAATGGTTTCGTGTAACTCCAATTCCATACCCACGAAAGGAAATTCGTACGAGGAGTATGACTCATCATCATCTTCCTTTCCAAGCAACTTCCTGTTTGGAACTGCATCCTCTTCTTACCAGGTTCTCTCAGCCTTCAACAACACCCTTCACAGTTCATTTTGACGGAGTGTTTATTTTTTTGAAAAATTCTAAAATTTTTTAAAATATATTTATTTTTTAACTCACTGTACGAATCACGAACTTACAAATTATCTCATTTTTTATCACACCAAACACCCCTTAACTTTCGTTACTAACAAAAGAAAATTAATTAATCCTTCCTATATATGGTTTTAATTACCCTTACATATTTATATATATATATATATAGTTTGATCAATCTGTGTTTTAGCAGTTTGAAGGAGCTTTCTTGAGTGATGGAAAAGGGATCAATAACTGGGATGTTTTCACTCATATGCCTGGTGATAGATTACAGCTCTTTTTCTTTTTTTTTTGTTTTTTCAAATTTTCCCTTTCTGTACTTTCTCAAAATATTCAGTGACCACTGAGAGTCTTCTTCAGACAACATAGTGGATGGAACCAATGGAGATATAGCAGTCGATCATTACCACAGATATTTGGTATGTTCTTATATATAGAGAGCTCCTCGAGAACTTTATTTTACGGGGTAAATTGGTCTGACCTCTCCTGAAATTCTTCAAACGCTAAACGGTATTCCTCACATTTGAAATCTTGACATCATCAGATTTTAAATTTTCTTAACAATTTATATGTGATGAGAATTTAAATTTATGATAATTTTAACAGTTAGATTTATTTAATAGTCAAGATTCCTTATTTTCGTCTTTATTTTATTTGTTTTTTTAATTACTTTACACGAAAACACATTCTCTTACTATTTTTATATCATATTTTCTTGAATAATTTTTTTATAATTTTTTTTTTAAATATAATAATATTTATAATAAATAATAAAGTTTTATACACTTATTAAACACACTGTAAGTTTATCTTATTAATTTTTATAGTCTTTCACGTAAGTTTATTTTATAAATTTACATTGAATGTCGCTATTTGCGACCCTATTTTATTTATTTATTTATTTTTTCACGATGAACAATTAATTCATACATTTTATATTTTCTTCGAATAACCCAATAATTTTTTCTCACAATCCACAAATTGCACCTAAAGTTTTAAAAATACTTACAAATTGCTAATTTTTTTTAGCAACTAATTGTTAAAATTATTCAATTTTTTCAAACAAGTACTTGTTGAGAGTTTTTAATTTGTTCAATAATCAATTGCTAAAATATTTCGTTTATCTGTCGAAAATTTGTTTTAACAAGTGATTGTCAAATTTATTTTTTTTTTAGCAAGTGATTAGATATTTTCAACAAGTTTCTATTAAAATTTTATGTATATCTTTTAGAGTGTGAGTTATGTGTAATAAATGTGAAAGACAGAGATCATTTTGCATTAGAGAATTTTTGTCCTAAGATGAAAAAATTTAACCACGGTGTGCGAAAAAAAATAAAACTACAAATAATAGTATCTTTACATTTGAACTATTTGCAGCGCAAATGATATTTACAAACCTTTACAAATGGCCGATTCATAGTTATTCTTATAATACATAAATGCTTAAAAATATACATAATTTCATTAATATCAAATTAATTATGTATGAACTATCCAAAATATGTTCATATAACACAATACAACTTATTAACAATTTAATTTCTTCGGGTACGTGAAAGTCCGCAGCCGCTACCCCACAGGGGTGCGCACAGGGCGAAGCACGCTTCAGGCCCCTAGCCGACAAAGAGACCTGAAGAGTAAACCAGCCTAGGCAAGCCCTGGCTGACCGGCTCGGCACAGTGGGAGCCAATAGGCACC
>JAVXUM010000030.1:8916720-8928045 GCA_035590655.1 Pouteria glomerata
ACTCGAACCCAGGACCGCAAGTGGCCTGGGCCCTTAAGGCCTGCCCGACGCCCACCGCGCCACCCCCGAAGGGGCGACAATTTAATTTCTTATGTCATGCAGACGTTGGAAAACTTTGATTAATTCATATACAACTATTTAATATCATCAAAGTTATGTGCACCTTTTGGCTATTATAAATAACACTAGAGGAGGAATCGATTAAGAAAACCTAAAATAAAAGTTATGTGCAACTTTTTTTTCTTACATAATATTTTTGTTACTTATCCCCTTAAAAAAATAAAGAGGATAAATTATATAAATTTCTTCTTTTTTTTTTTTTTTAAATAGACAACATCCTTTTTTGCATGAGACTGCAATAAATGATGGGTATTGGATGATGAGTAAAGGCCGCAATAATATTGAATTATACTATTTTTTATTGCTTGAGATTGCACTAGTTATTTTATATGTTGAGATAGTGATATTATTATTATTATCATTATTATTATAATTTTTAATATTTATGACGTGATTAGAAATTTTTTGTAAATATAGAATAACAAAGGTAATAACTATAACGACCTAATTTTTGAAACGGAATACATAGATATCTTACTTCTGAGTAGTTCAAGTTTGCTCTTAACTTCACTTAATTGTTATTGTATTTAATTAATTAATCCACAAGTACTGGGTACAATTAATTATGATTGAGTTGAGGTCCTTGACTTGACCTAGATATAGTATTCTCTCATTCGCTTAATTCTTCTCGAATTATTTTATCTTTAATTATGCAACTCAAGGTGTAAGACTCAAACTAAGATTTAAGATGTTATTATGTCATGAAATTATAATACTATCTGTTGCGACTGTATAGAACTTTGAATTTGGTTATCGGTGTGTAATATTTAGTAATTTATTATGTTAATTATTATTATTTTATATGAAATTTAGGAATGTGATTAGATATTTTGAATGATTGTTTATAATGACTTAACAATAGTTAAAGTTTTGATTCGATTAAAATTTGTTCTCATATTCTCATAAAATTCGTCCCCGACTATGAGGTTAAGAATATAACAAAAATATTTGATATTAGTAAAATTTCACACTTTTTAGCAATTATAAATGCTATGATGGGAACTTAAAAATATGAGCCCAAATTAATTTTTTAAATCTGAGTGATGCTATCTAACTTTTGAAGGATGTGCAATTTATCCCCCCAAAAGAAGTGTATTTACTATGATTAACAATGATTTCTAAGCAACCAATTGAAACAAATTATGCCTCCTCAAGCTTGATAGGCGACCTACCGGGTACCAATTTGGCTTACCCTTATCCCCAACCAGCTTACCTTGTGACCTACCCCTAGAGGTCAAAATGAGCCTATAACCACAAAAATAACCAGAATCCTATACAAGTCAGCCAGAGGGAAACTGCCTAACCCAAATGCAGGAATCACACTGTAATGCAGGAATCACTCTGTCATGGGCCTTACCGGTCCACTGGTAGAGACCATGCAATGATCCTATGCAAAACATGAGACATTATTATGTTGGCCCACTATGACACAATCAAATTTGACCTGCCAGAGAAGGAAAACTTCTCCCCATTTTCCCAGCCGAGATTTCAAAAGTCGCTGGCACCTTTAGACAAGCAAGTTTCTGTATTACTTTCATGGAAGGCTCCATCTTTTTCCTTTCACCGCTGCTTTGTTGGAAAATGATTCAAAACCCAATCACAACATCAGTTGGGTTGCTTCGTTAATCTCCCAAGTTGATTGCCTTCCAATATTTGGGCATTTTTCTGCCACTAATAAATTTCTTCAATTCACTAATGTTTGATTACCACCATGCCACAACTTTCTGATCAATGAAGCACAAAAAGTAGCATTTGTGCAAGGATTTAGATGAGACTAAAACTAGGAACTCAAAGGTGCCTCAAATTGGGCCTTTTATTTATCTACTATAAGAAGTTGTAAAATTGAATCTGCCAAAGCAACTGATTATCTTAGCTCGTTATGATATGAGAAACAGGAAGACCTAGGACTCATGGAACGTATTGGAGTGAATAGCTTTCGGTTCTCTATTTCTTGGGCAAGGATTCTACCCAGTAAGTTCTACGTTTTGTCATGGAAAAAGTTTCGGCTTCCATTTAGAGCTCATTTGAATTCTTAACCATGAATCAGAGGGGAGATTCGGGAAAGTGAACATGGCAGGCATCGAGCACTATAACAAACTGATCAATGCACTCCTGCACAAAGGTTTGCTTCTCTACTTCGTATGTATTCCAGTTTAATAGGTCAGCTCACCATCGGAGCCATACTATCCCCCTTAGTACAAATGGAAAATACTCTGTATCAATTTACTTCAACCAACAACAACCAGTCATTTGATGCAGGAATTGTACCTTTTGTGACACTGACTCATTTTGACATCCCTCAAGAACTTGAAAAGAGATATGGAGCTTGGCTGAGTCCCAAAGTGCAGTAAGTGGCACTATTCTCCTACACCATGTGATCTCTGTTTCAGAATGATTTAGCCTGATATAGACCAATCAACCACGGAGTTATCTGGGAAAAAAAAATCAATGTTTTCCAGGGATGATTTCAGATACTATGCAGATATATGTTTCAAATACTTTGGGGAAAGAGTGAAGTTCTGGAGTACCTTCAATGAGCCCAATGTTGCAGCAATTCGTGGTTACAGGTCAGGGATCTTCCCACCGTCTCGTTGCTCAGGCTCATTTGGAAAATGCAGCAGGGGCAATTCGGAGATGGAACCTTTTGTTACAGCTCATAACATTATCCTATCCCATGCTGCAGCTGTTGATATTTATAGAAAGAAATATCAGGTTTTCATCATACACATATACATTGAAACCTAAAACAATAAATCTCTAGTTTGAGACTAAAATATTAACAAATCCTCTGCAACTCTGTTACCATTCCTTGCTGAGCATTCAGAAAACACAAGGAGGTTGCATTGGGGTTGTTATGAATGCCATCTGGTTTGAACCCATCAGCAACTCCTCCGAAGACAAGTTGGCTGCTGAGAGGGCTCAAGCTTTCTATTTCAACTGGTAACCAGTTTTCATCATCCACACTTTCAGTTTTGTCATCACCACAAGAATAGGCATGCTCTGACTTGAAACAAGTTAGTGCAGGTTCTTAGATCCGATTGTATTCAGAAAATATCCAGAACAAATGCAGGAGATTCTGGGATCAGTTCTGCCTGTATTTTCGAGAAGTGATTTGAAGAAGCTGAAATGGGGTTTAGACTTCATTGGTATCAACCATTATACTAGTTTTTACGTCAAAGACTGCATATTCTCTGTTTGTGAATCAGGACCAGGAGTTTCTAGGACGGAAGGCTATTATCTACGGACTGCAATAAAGGATGGAGTCCCCATTGGAGAATCTGTACGTATGCTAAGATTACTTCAATCAACACAACTTATGCTTATATTACCATAGACAACTGGGTATCTAGTGGTGTTGATGGTGCAGACTGCAATGGACTGGCTATATGTTTACCCTCGAGGAATGGAGAATATTGTAGAATATATAAAGGATAGATATAACACACCAATGTTTATTACAGAAAACGGTAAGTGATCCGAGGCGATTTCAGAAAAATTTCAGTTACAAATATTCAAAATGATTATTATGATTGTGACATTGTGTAGGTTTTGGTGAGATGGACAATCCCAACTCCAGCATGGAAGTTTTACTCAATGATGTCAAAAGAGTGCAGTACATGAGTGACCACTTGGAAGCCCTGGCAATAGCACTAAGGTAAAATCTTCACCATACAAGCAATTAGTAATCATGTTTCCACTTGCAATCATTCATCTTCCATTCTTATCACTGCCTGAATGGGAAGCTTAAAAGATCCTCAGGCTATGTTTGGAATTTGGATTTGTTAAAGTCTTAACAGAAAGGAAAGCAGAAGCAAATGAGACGACTTGCATATTCCATTTTCTTATTTTTCCCACCACAAATCTAAGATTCAAACATAGCCTTAAACTATTACACCTATTTTGCGAAAGCATAGCCTTCAACCGATGATTTTGTTATTCCATCAAGCCATATTGGTAAGGTAGTTCCATTGCATTGCGACCCAAGGGTCATGGATTGAAACTGTGGAATTAGCCTCTCTGCTAGAAAAGGGAAGGTTGCTTACGTCTAACCCTTCTCAAACCCTGAAATAGAGGAGTTTTGTGCACTAAGTTGCCTTTTTATTTATCAAGCCCTATGGGGTATAGTCTTTCTGGTTTCATATGAAGCAGCTTTAGTCCACGAAAGAGATGTGGAATGTCTTAGTAATCCTTAGCATATTTGATCATATGTGCAGGAAAGGAGCAGATGTGAGAGGGTACTTCACCTGGTCCTTGCTTGACAACTTCGAGTGGACATCTGGGTATACTATAAGATTTGGGCTTCACCATGTCGATTATCCCACTCTCAAGAGAACCCCGAGATTATCTGCAACTTGGTACAAGAAATTCATCTCTAACCACAAAGGTTACAGTGTCTCAATGAAGAGAAATTATCAAGAAATCAAATAAATAGTTGTAGAACTTGATGTAAATGGTTGATCAAAGAGAAAACATAGCCATGATGACTTTCGATGAGAAATATGCAAACTGGTACAATTTAAAAGGTGCCAGAATTGATGCAGGAAAGCACATATATGATGTTTCTACAATAGCACGCGTTTAAGCCCGGTTAGGTTCATCTAGTTCATGATCTCTTTCACTAGCATGAAAAAATTATAGATAGAACATATGAAAAAGGAAATTTTTTCTAAAGAAGCAACAGAAATATAGGTTTCATTATCTACCTGATGGTTCATATGATATTGTCAAGGATAACCTAAACAATAAATAAGGAAGCATTAGCCTGTGTGCAAGTTTGTTCCAAAGATGTATAAGAAGAACAAGAAGCAACCTTTTGGAAAAAAAAGATACAAAGACAAGATATGGAATAAAAAACAGTCAAGTACTAAAGAGCTCTTCCATATGCAATTTTTTTATAGAAAGAAGAAATTTACTAATTCCTGACATGTAAACACAAACTTTTAGCTAACATTAAAAAGGGAGAAAATAAATCACCAAAAATTAAGAGCTACAATAAGCTGGTGAGGGCTCCGAGTTACCCAAAAAAAAATAAAAAAAAATCACCAAAAATGAGGCAGTCAACGTAGACATCCAGCACAATAATCTCCCATGGGAAAGGAGCAGCAGCATGTGCTGTGCCTCTGAAACACAGCATCCTGGATTGACCAGTACCAATCCTTCACTGTGAACAACCTAACTAAGACTAAAATAACAAAAAGAAATCTTACTAAGGAAAAGAAAAAAAAAAGCAGCAAGCACTTGACAGAACCCCACACCCCTCTACCCTCATCCCCAAAACACCCAAAGATCTTTTCTCCTTTTAATCATGCTGTCACTGAATGATATTCAGTTGAGATTAGTTTCTGCATGCAATCATCTGGTAAGTTCGTCCAATTTGAATCAGAGAAGCGCAAATCGTCACCTCTGACAAAAAGACTCTGAAGGTTAACATCTCAAATTTCGTTTGTTCTTATACTACTTTTTTCTGAGTTTCAACGATGAGAACTTGATCATGTACACGAGTGACAAGGAAGATCAGTGCCAAGTTTCATGTGAAAGAAAACAGTCTGTTGCTGACCCTTCCATGTCCAGCTGGACATAATAACAGACCTAAGGCCTTTCTATCTCCACCAGGGAGATCGAGCCTCATAGCAGTGCTCTCCATCATCCCATGAAATCTGACAAGCTTGAAGACCAATAGCAACACTAGGTTCCTTGCCATGATGTGCAATCCACTCTTGTATAGCCATAGCTTCATCATTCTCACTGGTGTATTGTCTATCACACTTGCCAAATGGATTAAGCCCAGGATTGTTCATCTGTGCAATTGCAGCAGGCATGTACATTGAGTCACCCACAAGTGGTGCACCACAGGCAGCCAATTGTGCTCGAACCTGAATCATAAAACTAAATTTTGTAAGCGACAATGCTTGTCACTGCTTAATCTTATAATTGCAAGACAATATGTCATTGCCCAGGAGCAGGGCTTTGTACAGCTAAGAAATGATCAAAAACTTGCAAATTGGCACAAAGCCATCTTCTGCAAGATTTTTTGTTTTTAATAATTTTATTGATAAATATAATCTTCAGCTTGATGCCTTTGGAACAACAAACCATTGTTTTTTAATGGGTATCCCTATTGAGATTTGGAGGTACTTGGGAGAGGATGGTTGGTTGACAAAATTTTTTAATGTAGTGCTAAATAGCAAGAGGATGCTTGATGCATGGAGGAAAATTATTCTCATACTCAAATACAAGAACAAATGAGATACTCAGAACTATGCGAACTACCGATGGATTAAATTGATGAGCCATACAATAAAATTATGAGAGAGAGTTATTAAGAGAAGATTAAGAAGGACAACAAATATTTCAGATAATCAATTTGGTTTCATGCTTGGGAGATCAACCATGGAGGCTATCTTCCTCCTGAGGAGGTTAATGAAACAATATAGAGAAGGTCAAAAGGATTTGCATATAGTGTTCATTGATTCGGAGAAGGCCTATGATAGGGTTCCTAGGAAAATTCTATCGAGAGTATTTAAAAAGAAAGAAATGCGTGTCGCATATATTGAGGCGATAAGGGACATATAACTGGGATATCTATATGGACGGCTAGCGGAAAGACTAAGAAGTTTCCTATCACGATTAGTTTACACCAAGGCTCAGCGTTAAGCCTGTACTTGTTGACCCTAATTATGGATGAGATTATTAGATATATTCAGGATGAGGTGCCATGGTGTATATTATTTGTAGACGAAATTGTTTTAGGAGATGAGACGAGAGAAGAAATGAATGCTAAACTAAAATTATGGCAAGAAAAGTTAGAAACAAAAGGGTCGACGCTAAATTGATGTAAGACGGAATATATAGAATGCAAGTTTAGTTAAAGCAGGACAACTGGTAGCATAGATAGGATTAGGAACGAATAGATTAGAGGCAAAGTAAGAATAGTACTGATTGAAGATAAAATGAGAAAGAATCGATTAAGATGATTCAGCTATGTTAGAAGGTGTCCAACGGAGGCACTTGTTAAAAGGTGTGAAAGTATGGAGATTACCAGGAGTAGGAGATGGAAATGGAGAGGGAGAGGGAGACCCAAGAGCAGCTAGAAAAAAAACTATTAAACATGACATTCCCTATATAAATCTAACGGAGAACATGACCCTAAACAAATTTGATTGGCGTTGTCTAATTCATATAGCCGACTGATGCGGACATCGAGCCATATCGAGGAGGAGATGCGAGGGACCCATTATCCTGTCCTGTTGGTCCAATCACGTGAGCAAAAGCAAAGCAATTCAAGCAAGCAGTGGGAATCAAGGTTTGTGATCTTTGGAGCAAGAACGAGCTTAGTCCAAGTTTCGAAGATAGGCCGAATTTCTCTTGGTGCAATTTAATAATGTAGAGCGGTGATTAAATGGGGAACAAGCCAGTGTGCACGAGTGCATGTGTAAGCATGTGTGGATGGCAGCAATTAAGGAGACCTAGTCGAATGTAATTAGGAAACCAAGTGCTACGAGGAAGTTTCTTATTTTATTATTATTTATATATATTAATTAATAGGTAGTATAGAATAGGAAGGTTGTTTATTTTCCTAATATAATTAGAATTAGAACTTTAGGAAATTTTATGGTAGTTTTAACCCCTATATAAGGGTGCCAAATTCTATAATTTGGATACAGATTGCTTTATTATTTTTCTTAATAAAAATTCTCTTCTTATTGTTCTTTTGAGAACTTGAACCTATCAAGGCTATCTTATGTCGTTCAATTAGACTTATTAGACAAGGTTACGAATTTACTTGTTCGTGGCATCAAGAATGCTGATTAGTTGACACGGGTTTGTCAATGGATCATGTTTACACCAACACTCCGATTGGATGC
Organism: Pouteria glomerata; assembly: GCA_035590655.1. Classification (NCBI taxonomy): domain Eukaryota; kingdom Viridiplantae; phylum Streptophyta; class Magnoliopsida; order Ericales; family Sapotaceae; genus Pouteria; species Pouteria glomerata. The sequence goes on from JAVXUM010000030.1 coordinate 8,924,706, forward strand.
TGTTAAAGGAAGGGGGCAAAAATAAGACCCCGTATTATTTCTTGATGTGCTGTTTTTTGCACGGTTTGAGAAGCAAAAAGCTTCCCTGAAAATTTTTTGCCCAGCAAAAATTTTTGCAGAAGGTGTATTATTTTTGGAGAGCGTTTAAGGTCTCTAAAAATAATACACATTACCAAGGATGAAATTAGTCCGTTTTACCCCATTTACCAAGGATGAAATTGGTTTGTTTGGGATAGCACAAGGGTCAAAAAATCATTTGACAATTTTTTACATCATACATTTATCCTTATACACCGTTTTTAAAAAATCATTTAAATCAAGTACTATTTATTACCACTTCTTAATACTCCATCCAAACCAACTATTTTTTTATCCACTCTTCATAAACATCACATCAATGTGGGTTCACCCTCCATAAATAATACCCCTTATTATTATATATACTCTTCATAAATTAACCCCCTAAAATTTTAGTGGCATCCAATCGGGTCCCAAAGTTAACAATCACAAGTTCGATTGTGGTTTTATATCATTCAGATTATTGTAGAACGATTCATTCCACTTTACGTTCGCGTCACCTACCCCATCTAGTGGGAAAAGACTTGGTTTGATTTGGTTTGATTGGAGTCAAGATCATGACATTTCCAAAAAGACTAAATAAAAATCAAGCAAGTGTAAATTATTATTATCATTACTTTTAATTTTGTGGTGCCCTGAAACCTGAAGAAATGAAAATACTTGTGTCACAATCAAGTGCTGCAACTATAAAAACTATTGCTTCTAATCGCTAAAGATAAAGCGAAAAATATAAAACAAACCAAGAGGACACATATAAATACCTGATGCGTCCGGCCTGTCAAAAGGTTTATTTTACATTCATATGCAAAATCTTTTGAAGGCCATCCACAGTCATCAACACAATACTTATCTTCAGCTGCAGAGTTTGGCCATGGAACCTTTTTGCAATCCAAAACCTCAATTTGGCACGAGTGCCATCCTTCAACAAAACCTGCATTGCATAATAATTTTATGGTTGATATTCATCGAGAAAGGTGGTAGAAAGGGTGTTTGTGCACAAAATTGTCTCAGAAAGATACTGTTCAAAGTTGTATGCATCCACTGCAACATCACATCAATCCTCATTTATAGATGGGCGAAAAAAAAAAAAGAAAAAATATTTAAAATCTTTTCATTTCCTCTGTCAAGTTCATTTAGGAGAGGGAAATGACACCAAGGTAGAGGGCGGGGAAGTAATAAATTATGGACAACCATATTTCGAAGAGGTGTGCCATGGACGGTCCTGACCATCCTTCTGTGAAAGTACTTCACAGACCTTAACAGCGGCTTATCCAATCTCCCATCAAGTTGCAAACTAATTGAGGGCAAGTCAAAATGAAGTTCTTTTGTTCTTTTATTTTTTTCATTTTTTTTTTGGTAATTGAAAAAGGAAAAGTTCTAGATATGACACCGATATTTATTTGTGTGAGGTTCAGCAATATTATACGTTTAATTAATCAGATCAGATTAGGGTTAACCCTATTTGTTTTATCCCATTTAGACACATGAACCTGAATTTCCACCCCCAATATTTTTCAAAAATCGCAACCTAGGGAAGTCTGCAATTAAGCACTTCACTTCAGGGTTTAGTCCAATAAAATAGACACCCTAGTGCAAGAGGGACAATGTATACAGTCTTACCCCTAGTAACAGGATAGACTAATTATGAATATTGATCCCATGACATTGCAAAGGAGCATTGTTGCACAAAGGTTCACGGTTAAAATACCATCTAACAACGCAACAAAATATTGTCTATCTACTTCAAAATACCAAAAGGTTGGTTTTTCAGGTTCAAAAACAAATTTATAGAATAACCACTGTATTAGTTAGTGGGTTACCTTCGGAAATAAGTCTTGGAGCAATATTAATTGGTCGCATGTAGTGGGTAATCACTCCAACAGGCACAGGAGCAGCAGCAAGGGCAAGATAAAGCTTCTTCACCTTTTTCTCCTGTCATAGAAAGACATGAAGCTTTAGAGTGAGTGGTTAAAGGAGACAATTCAGGGGTAAAGCTCATAAAAAAATTAAATAAATAAATTGTTGTTTGCATGTATATTCAATTACTTATAAAGGATGTGCCACTTTATATAGTGGGATGCACAAGAGGTAGGCCTTGCAGCTCTACAGTTTAACATGTCATGAGGAAGAACTAAGTTGTAATGTCGAAATCAGAAAAGACATTTTCGAATCTTACTCTAATCTTTCCATGAAAAACCGAACAATACTCCTTGTTTCTAGCTAACACAACACTGCATATATATCATAAGCATTTATTTAGAATTTTGATCAATAGCCAACATACAAAACTACAAAAACCAATTATAATTCCATACCAGCCTTCTGTGCAATTATCAATCTGATGAGTTGTCTTCAATGGCTCTGTAAATCCCATGGCACGAGTGGCAAATGTCACACAACTTTCTTCAATATTGTCTGTAGTTCCCCCAACCTAATCAAAGTTGCGATGGATGCAATGATTTATTGTTATGTAACCAAATTAGTTAGATTAGCAAATATTAGTTGGATTAGTTAGTTAGTTAGATTAGTTGGCTGATCACCCTTAGTAATAGTTAACCATGATTTGGTTAACTATGATTACAAGAATTAGTTACAATCAGTTCTATAAAAACCTACTGTAATGCAACTGTAAGGAAGATGAAGAGGAATTTTCAATTTGAGATTCATTTCTCATTTAGGAGAGTTTTTTGGATTGCTCTCGAATTAAATCCAAACCCTTTTATTTTCTTGTGTTTTCTTTCGTTTTCTCCCCATCCAAACACCAAGAAATGGGTTCGCCTTAATTGGTATCAGAGCCAAGTTACATCCACGGCTGAAGAAGAATTTTCTCAGAAAGAATTACTCCGCAAACCCATGGATTCAATAATGGAATTGGATCAAAAGCTTGAAGATTTGTCCTACCATGTTCAAGTCAATTCAATTCAATTGTAATAGCAAACATGAATTCAAGATTCAAAAAGCACCCAACTGAGAAAGATTTAGAAAGGAAGCCAGCACAAACAAAAAGTGATATGAAAGAAAGAGGAGAAGCAGAAACAGATGAAACTGAAGAAAAAGAGAAATCAGAAAGTGTAGAAGCAGAAGTAGAAGTAGAAGGAGCAGAAGCAGAAAAAGGAGAAGCAGAAGCAGATAAAACTGAAGAAAGAGAGAAATCAGAAAGTATAGAAGCAAAAGCAGTCGACTCTGTGTGGGATACTACTGAGCTGTCAGCAAACTCAACGACATTTGCCAAGAACAGTGAACTTGAGGTGATCCACTGCGG
>JAVXUM010000030.1:8955782-8966892 GCA_035590655.1 Pouteria glomerata
TGTTTTCCAACTGTTCTTAGGTCTTCCTCTCCCTCTCCTACTCCTAACAATCTCCATAGTTTCACACCTTTTAACAGTTGGAAAAATATTTCCATGAACACCTTAACACCCAAACACAACTCCATAAACACCCCAAATGGATTATGAAATTAGAGAATTTTTCATGCAATAAAATTAGGGTTTTTAGATCTTGATTATTTTTATTTTCAAAAATATAATGGAGTTTTTATAGATCAGGAATTTCATACCAGAAATTTCAACGAATATGGTCAAGAAATACCTCTTTTGAATTTTTTGAAAATAAATTAACTAGATCCAAATTATGTAGATGTAAAAATTCATGCAAACCTATGTCTACACGTGTTACAGAGTCGTAATCAAACACCTTTTATGGATTGGTTGAATCAAGAACCTAAAGATTTAGCCACACATGATTTCGTATTGCATTTTTGAATCATAACGAAAACAACTCAAATCTAAAAAGTGTCTCTTCAAAAAACAACAAATTGAAACAAGGATAGATCTACGAAACCTTAATTCTTAAACTGTAAAACTAATACATTCAAACAAAAATAAATATATATATATATCTGGGCAATATTTAAGCATTCAACATCATAAACTTCAGTACTTTATTAATACGCGGGATTGAAAGTACCATGCTCTAAAGTTGAACGAAAACAAAATTTTCGAATGTAAACATAGTCTTCAACTTAAAGGAATCAAAAGTCAATGAACTTCCAACAGTAAAACGGACTTATAATGCATAAATAAAACATAAACTTATTCTGAAAAATGTGCAAAAAGATCCCTCCTCAATAGCCTTTATCTTTCATTTTATAGCTTTCTCAAATTAAACCCTAAAAATCAAAAAACTTAGTACTTCCGCGCCACTGCCATCCAGACAGCACGACTCTGGTGTCCGAATGGCAGTAAACAATAACTTCAAATATGCCTCCTCTTTGCTACCGTCCAGACGGACCGTCGGAGTGTCCGGACAGCAGTGCCTTCCTCAACATCTTCACCACTACTTATATCGATTATTTCTTTATTTGTTCTGCATTATTAAAAATATATAAAAATCAATAATAATAACAAAATTATGCTAAAGTATACTCGAAATAATAGCAATAGTTACATAATTTTATTCATAAATATGGTCTTGTAATTACACTTTTCAAGTTTAATCAGGGGATAAGGAGTTAATGCTCCTTATCAAGGGGAAAATCAACCTTTCAATGCTCAACCTCAAGGGTGGAGAAATCCACTCGAGTTTTCATGGAGAAATGATAATCAATTCTAACCTCCTCCACCTCCTCAATACCAACAACCCAACCCTATTGCATACCAACCTGCACAAAAGAGACCTCTTGAGGATACTCTTAACCAATTCATTTCAACAATCAAGTGACTCGAGCCTTAGATGACATTAGGGGGCAAGTGACCAAGTTGACACAAGCTATGAGTACCACTCAGAGTAGTAAACTCCCTGCACAAACCTTTCCAAATCCAAAAGGCCAAGTGAACTTAACTAAGTCATCCTCTTCGAGTACTACTTCACATGAGCAAGTTAAGCAGTCACCACTTTGAGAAGTGGTAAGGTCATTCAAAAACTCGTTGATCCTAGAGTCACTGCACATAAGGATAAATTAGAATCACAAGGGGGAGGAAAGAAAGAACAAGAAGAAAAGAGGGAGTTGAAAAAGAAAGAAGTGGAAAAAGGGAAATAGAAGGAAAAGGAGGAAGAGTCAAATTTAGGAACCTTGGGTAGGCAATTGGACCAACCGGTAGAGCACAATTAACATCCCATTGCTCGAAGCAATCAAACAAAATCCCTCTTATGCCAAATTTCTCAAGGATATGTGCACTATGAAACGAGAACTCAATGTCAAAGAAAAAGCTTTCTTGATAAAACAAGTGAGTGCCAAAATCCAAAGAGACACACCTCATAAGTACGAAGATCCTAGGTGTCCAACCATCTTATGTGTCACAGGGGACCACATCATAGACAAAGCTCTTCTTGACCTTGGTGCTAGTGTTAACTTATTGCCTTACACTGTCTACCAACAATTAGGCTTAGGTGAGCTTAAACCCATGAGAGTGACATTGCAATTGGCCGATTGCTTGATCAAAATACCAAGGGGCATAGTGGAGGATGTTTTGGTTCAAGTAGATAAGTTCTAGTTCCCTATGGATTTTATTGTTTTGGATCCCCAACCTATCTCTAATCCTACGCAATCTATTCCTGTCATCCTTGGTAGACCATTCCTAGCTACTTCCAATACGGTAATCAATTGTAAGAATGGGGTAATGAAAACCTCATTTGGGAACATGACCATGGGGATGTACATTTTTCAGATAGGAAGCAAATAGGAGAGTTTTAGGACATTAGGGAGGTGGATTTGATTCAAATATTGAGTGAGAAGTACTTTGAGAGAACATACATTGATGACCCTCTAGGGAGAGCATTGGTGAGAGGGGAGAACATTGGTGAGAGGGGAGAGATATGAGGCTCTAGATGGAGCGAAGTTTATGAATAGTGAGGAGTTAGTGAGTGTGGAAGAGCAAGTCATGACTATGAGTGGTTGGGTGCCTATTTTCGAACCTTTGGAGCCATCTGTGATTAAACCCAAACCATCTCTAGAGTGTCCACCTTGCCCTACTAGGAAACCTTTGCCGAGTGATCTTAAGTATACATTCTTAGGAGAGGGTGAAACATTCCCCATGGTGGTTTCTTCAAAGTTAGAGTGGAGTCAAGAGAAAAGACATCTGGAGGTTTTGAGAGTTCACCGTAAAGCCATAGGATGGTCTGTGGTAGATCTTTGAGGTATTAGTCCTTTGGTATATTCACATCATATATACCTCGAAAATGATGTTAAACCTATAAAACAAATGCAATAGAGACTGAACCCAAACATGAAGGAAGTTGTGAAAGGGAAGGTTTTAAAATTGCTTGATGGGAGTATCATTTACCCGATCTCTGATTCTAAGTGGGTGAGTCCCACTCAAGTGGTTCCAAAAATGTCGGGTGTCACGATGGTAGAAAATGACAAATGAGAGTTAGTGCCATAATGCACCCAAATCGGGTGACGTAAATGTATTGACTATAGGAGATTGAATGCAGTGACCCGAAAAGACCATTTTCTGTTTCCCTTATTAGATCAAGTGCTTAAGAGAGTAGTGGGGAAATCCTTCTATTATTTTCTAGATAGATATTTGGGGTACAATCAAATTGAGATAGCTCTTGAAGATCAAGAGAAAACCACTTTCACATGTCCTTTTAGCACATTTGTGTATAATCGCATGCCCTTTGGGTTGTGCAACGCAACTACGACGTTTCGAAGGTGTGTGATGAGTATTTTTAGTGACATGGTTGAGAGGTTTTTGGAAGTGTTTATGGATGACTTCTCCGTTTATGGAGAGAGTTTTGATGAGTACTTGAAGAACTTGGAGCAAGTTCTAATTCATTGTGAGGAGAGTAGATTGGTGTTAAATTGGAAAAAATGCCATTTCATGGTACAACAAGGGATTGTTTTAGGGCACATAGTGTCATGTCGTGGAATTGAGGTTGACAAAGCAAATGTAGATTCAATCCAAAATTTATCTACTCCACGATGTGTGAAGGACATTCGATCATTTTTTGGCCATGCCGGTTTCTATTGGCAATTCATCCAGTCCTTCAATTCTATTGCTTGTCCCTTATGCTCATTGTTGTCTGACAACAATCCCTTTGAGTGGACAACATCATACCAAGAGGCATTTGACCGACTTAAGCATTTGCTTACCATCGCACTAATTGTCCAAAACTCAGATTGGTCTCTACCATTCGAGCTTATATGTGATGCTAGTGACTTTGCGGTAGGGGCAGTTTTGAGGCAAAGAAATGAAAGAAGGCCATTTGCTATTTACTACGCTAGTAAGACTCTTAGGGTGTGTTTGGAGTGGTAAAAAGTGGCTCAAATGAACTACACCACAACTGAAAAAGAGCTTTTAACAATATTCTTTGCCCTAGACAAGTTCCAGTCATATTTGGTAGGTTTCCATGTCACAGTGTTTATGGACCATTCGCCTTGAAATACCTTCTTTCCAAAAAGGAGACTAAACCCCGTTTGATTAGATAGCTGCTACTTCTACAGGAGTTTGACTTGGAGATCAAAGATAAGAAAGGAGTAGAAAATATGGCAGCTGATCATTTATCTAGATTACCACATCTTGTGTCCAAATCTAGTGACCTACCAATCAATGAGCATTTTCCCAATGAGCACCTCATGATTGTAGACACCAATGTTCATACTCCAGCACCTTGGTATGCTGACATAGCAAACTTTCTAGTGACTGGCCATATGCCTTCCCATCAGACCAAGGTAGACAAGGGAAAGTTCTTACGCAATGTGCGTAGCTTCTTTTGGGATGAGCTTTATCTTTACAAGTATTGGCCGAATCAAATTGTGAGGCGATGCATCACTGACCATGAGATTCTGAGTGTGATTGAGTTTTGCCATATTTTAGCTTATGGAGGCCACTTTCTTCCAAGAAAACCACCGCTAAGATTCTTCAAAGTGGCTTTTATTAGCCTTCTATGTTCAAGGATGTCCACAATTTTTGTGTGAAATGTAACTGGTGTCAATGATTAGGAGCCCTTTCCAAACATAATGAAATGGCCTACAATCCCGTGATTATTTTGGAGATTTTTGATTGTTGGGAGATTGACTTCTTAGGCCCATTTCCTATATCTTTTGGTTTTGAGTATATTTTGGTGGCCATTGACTATGTGTCCAAATGGGTAGTGGCCATTGCCACTCGCACCAATGACCATCATATGGTGGTTAAGTTTTTGAAAGAACACATATTTTCACGTTTTAGGATGCCTAGGGCTATCATAAGTGATGAGGGAAAGCATTTTTGCAATCGGCCCGTAGGAATCTTACTTCGTAACTATGGTGTGACTGACAAAGTGGGGAAGCATTTTTGCAATCGATCCGTAGGAATCTTATTTTATAACTATGGTGTGACTCACAAAGTGGGGACTTCGTATCACCCACAAAACCATGGGCAAGTTGAGTTAGCAAATAGGAAAATTAAGAGCATTCTTGAAAAGACTGTCAATCCCACACGTAAAGATTGGTCTTTGCGATTAGTTGATGCGTTGTGGGCGTACCGGACAACTTATAAGACCATTTTGGGTATGTCTCCTTATCAACTTGTCCATGGCAAGGCTTGCCACCTACTCGTAGAGATAAAACATAGAGCCTATTGGGCAATCCAGCAATTTATTGAGAATTTAGATGATGCCGGTATTCTTAGAAAGCTCCAATTGAATGAGCTAGAGGAGTTGAGGAATGATGCTTTTGAGAATGCGAAAATTGCCAAGGCTAAGATGAAGGAGTCACATGATAAGCACATTATTAGAAAATCATTTTATGTGGGCCAAAAAGTGTTTTTATATAACTTAAGGGTGCATCTCTTTCTGGGAAAGCTTAGGTCTCAATGGTCCGGACTATTGGTTGTTACCAAAGTTTCTGAGCATGGTGTGTGTGAGGTGTACAACCCACGCAACAACACTACCTTCAAAGTGAATAGTCACCGTCTTAAGCCATACATGGAGAATTTTGTGGCCGAGATTGAGACGTGGGAGCTCACTGACCCACCTCCTTTTGAATGAAAAACTTGAACTCCGGAATTTGTACATAGTGTGAATAGTTATCTTTTTCTCATTTTGGTTGATTTCCTTTTCTTAATTTTGTTTAGTTTGTTGTTTTCATTGTATAGACTTCTTTTAATCATTTTGATGTTTATTTTTGAGTCTCTTTTGGATAAGAGTGAAGGGATGAATTAATAATGATCCAAGGCTCAAAATTGATTAAAGTTTGAAGCACATTTGGAGTTAACAGAACAGATGGGGCGCCCCACCCATTCTCGGGCGCCCCTATTGAGCTGAACCAATATGTAGGGTGCCCCACATTTCCTCGAGTGCCCGAAGTGGGCTATCATATGACATTTTAATTAAGTCACGTGCTTTGAGTGTGTTCATTAGTCCCATAGCAGCTTAGTTTAGTCTTGGAACCTTTTCAACCATTTGGCTGAACCTTAGAGAATTCTCACCCAAGTACAAACGTGAACATCCATTTTCTTCCTTGATCACTTCAACTTAATTTCGGCTCATGGTAAGAAGCAAAGCTTCCATGAACATCATAAATCTAGTCTTGTGCACATTTTCCATGGGAGAAGTGGTGGTCTCGGGTGTGGGAAAGTTAGTGATGTAAAGTTTTGCTTGATTTTGTTTGGGTTGCAATTTCTTGGTGGAATCTTCATCCTTCTTCATTCTTTGTTGAATTTTGTGATTTGGTGGAGTTGGAAGTGATTACAATGATGTGGTGAATGTTGTTCCAAAAGATTGCACACAAGGTGTTTGATGGAATGTGTCACCCGAATTCATGCTTGGGAAGGAATAAATTGATGTGAGCTGAAAGTTGTTTGATGAAAAAACTTGTTTTAGGAAGTGAAATGTAGGATATTTGACTATGTGAAAGTGTGATTTTTGTAACTAGAACTTGAGGAGGAATTCATGCACACCATGTGTTTGATGAATTGACAATGAGAGAAGCTTGGTGTGAATTGTTGAGACTAGTTTAGTCTAAACTCATTATTTGTGAGGGGTTGGCTTTGGAGATTGGAGGGAACATTTGTTTGCTTGTTTACTTGAAACTTGAGAGATGCCAAGGGCAAGGAAACTTAGGAAAGAGGATTTGGCTAGTTCTTCCGGAGCGGTGTGTTCCAAGAGGAGACATGATGAACCGCCTATACCTTCTTCTTTATCTAAGGAAGAAAACATGGAAATGGAGAAAGAAAGTGAAAATGCATCATCTGACGAGAAGCTTCCGAGTAAGCATGAGAATTCTAGCTCCAATGACTTTAATGGGGATAAAAGAGATGAGATGGACTTCGATCATGACAGGGTTCAAAATAACAAATGGCAACTGGATTTTTAACATTATTGGAGCTGCCGAACAGTCCTTCATGAGAAAGGCATACGGTTGTCTCATTTTTCTCGTGTTCAGGCGATTATGGCAGAGAGAGGCTAGACCACAACTATGACTTTTAGCGCTTCAGCGGACCCTGTGCTTGTTCAGGAATTTTTTGCCAACATCAAGGTCCATGTGCCCGTTGAAGGAGAACGACAGCTTCTAGTGAAATTAAGGGGGGCACGACTTCGTATTAAACATCCACCATTGCTACATTTCTTGACTTAGCGCAAATGGATGACACTAGCTACCCATTCCCTAAGGAGACTTGTCTTTTTAGACATACACTTGCTTCGACTCTTTCTGGGAACACTTATCGGACTTGGGGTTTTGTTCCATATTTTCCCAAAAAGAGGCTCAGTTCTTTTTACCGGGTGCTACATGAGCTGTCATGTAGTCAGATTTTCCCATTAGTACATGATGATGTAGTGAGCCATGGGTGTGCATTACTGCTGTATGCTATTGGTACTGGGATTCCTATTGATCTAGTTTCAGTAATATTTGACATGATATTGCAGAGAACTGATAACATCACCAGCCGGTCTGCTTTGCCCTTTGGTGGATTGATCATCGGCATTATTGAGCACTTTGGAGTAGTTGTCGATGTGACAGCTAAGACAGTCTCTCCTTCAGGCATCATCTCTGAGGTCACAAGTGCACGAAGTTCAGCCCAATTGCACTTTTATGAATCTACCATTACACAGGCTAGAACTTCGTCCAACCCAAGAGCCTCTTCATCATGCATGCTACCTCTACCTCGACTTCACTCAGTTTGTCAGGGTGATCTCTTACACAGTATGGATATCGGGTTGCAGCATGTTGAAGTAGAATCCCCATTATACGAGGTTTTTTGGCCAGGATTGAGACTGAGCAAGCATCGCACTGCCAGTTATTATAGACCATCATAGATGACATTCGTGCGTTGGCTCTTGCTGCTCCTCCCTCTGACGACTCGCCTTCTAGTCCTAGTTTTTGATGCCTTTAAGACATTTGTGTCAATTTAGGTTATTGTGTCATGTGTAATACCTAAAACTGATCTTTTGGTGTGGTTTCATTTTTTTTTTTTTTTTTGAGCTGTAGTTGTTTATTTAGGGATGACGTTTTGAGATTTTCTTATTTTTTTTTTTTAATTTGTAATGGATTTTTACTTACTTTTGTTCACTCTTCTTGTATGTACTGGTTATTTTGCTTTGCATTGTTGTTGTATTTTGATTGTTTTCTCTTTTGTACAGTTGTTGTGATGGCATACATGGTTCATACAAGTGATATCTCTCTTACCCCTCTATTTGGCTTTGAGCTTCTACTTTCTCTTCCTATCTCATTGGTTATATGATGCAATTCAGGTTTTGGGGGGTACTTTAACATTTGTTTTGCTACCAGAGCTTCTACTTTCTCTTCCTATCTTATTGGTTATATGATGCAATTCAAGTTTGGGGGCTACTTTAAAACTTGTTTTGCTACCATTTTCACATCCCCATCATCATGCTCACCTTAACTCCTACCGCTTCACTTGCCTATGGTTCACACATTGGTGGCAATGTTTAGTTTAGGTTGGGGGTAGATTTCTGAAAAAAAAATAAAAAATAAAAAAGTAAAAAAAAAAAAAAATTGTTTGGTTGACGGTGATTTTGAGTGATAAATGATGGTGAGTCTTGTGTGAGTTTTTATAGGAAGCTTTGTTCAAGTTAAATGTGTCATGTCCCAGTGCATTATTACAGTCAAGTTGTGGAGTAAAGGTATTTGGGTGTGAATTTTATATACCATTGGTTAATTGAGCATTCTTGGACTAGGTTGAGACTTATACCTCTTAATAGTGAGCTCTTGAGCCTATAATTCTTTTCTCGAGGGGTTGCACTCAATCACAGCTTCTTTGCTCTCTACTTTGGTTTGCAATGGATTGAGAGCATCACACACTTGCATGAATGTCCACTTGGCACCTATGAGTTGTTTGCAAGCTTGGAACATGATGCTAAGCCATTTTTTGTATTTTTGGGTCTCTTTGTCCTTTCTTGGTAAAAACTACCCTCGGAGCCAACTTGAAGCTATTTTATTTATTTTTCACTTTTTCTTGATTTTCACTTCAATAAATTCCCTACACCCTTCATATTAGCTATGCTTTACCCTTGCATGTCTGGGAATGTGAAAATGCTTCAAGACTTAATTTGAAGATTTTGGGTGAGAATATAAGTTTTTGTGAGCACCATGAGAAAGAATGGGGGTGTAATTTTATATGATTTCTGTAATAAAAAAAAAAACCCAAATATAAAAATTAAAAAAAAAAAAAACTTAAATCTTGTTTCTTTTATTTATAATATTGTTCCATAGGTAGTATGTAGTAATAATAAGCTTCTTTTTGGACTTTTTGTTGGAATTAGGAAGGAGATGGGTGAATTAGGACTTGTATGCATTTAAACATTCTTATCCCAAGACTTGTGCTTCGAATTCCATACCTTCCACTGGTACCCATCACCCCAGGCCACGTTACAACCAAAATAAAGACCTAGTTAATTCTAAGTAATCAACCTTCGTGTGATGCATTTAGTGGTGTTGTGTAGGGTATGGTGTGATCATTTATTAACGCTTTGGAACATGATTACGAGCTGTTCATTTGAAGCATTAATTTATTTTACTCATATAAATGTGGGGTTGTGTGCAGCTAGGATAGCATTTCATGCTATTAGGAATGTGGGAACCCATAATAAGTGAATTCCCTTCTATGAGTGATATATCCTGTGAGGATTTGAAGTCAACACTTAGCTCCAGTTATGCTCTTGCAACCTTTGTGGAAAGAATGAAACATCTAGGGACTCATGTACTTCATGCTTGATAAACTTTGCTTTCATGCTTCGTACTGGGACTCTCACATGATATTTAAGTGTTGTGACTTGTAAAGCTTGCACTTGATTCATTTTTTATTTTTAATCACTCTTAGTCACATGACACCAAACCATAGATGTTTGTGGGTAGCATCACTACAAATCCTCACGAGACCATACTCGTCCAGTAGGGGAAACCTAGGGGTTTAAAGAGCTTACCTCACGTGCTAAGTGTGGTCGTGTGTCTTCTACGAAAATGGACATTACATTAGTGGTAGGTTTTATTTTCATTTTTTTTGTTTGAATAAAAGTTGCATTGGTAGATGTTCTCTTACATATTGGTTACATCTCCCATAGTTTGATTGCATGATTTGCTAGGGACTAGCAAAGTCTAGGTTAGGGGGTGTAATTGTACATCATTTGTATCATAATATCATATCTTTAATAGTGTTTTATCTTCATAAATCTTTGATTTTACATGATATTTACACATTTATTGAATTAGGTTTGGACACCCTACTCGTGTTTTCAGCATAACTTTTTGCTTAGGACTCTGATCGAGGTGATTCTTGTTGGGTTGGAAAGAGGACTCGAAAGCCAACAACTTTTGTATTTTAGCTGAAGTCTGGATCCTTCGTCTTCAAGGCCGAAATCACGTTGGAAGTTCAGAAGAGGAATCTATGCAAGATAATCCAGCAGATGAATAGTGCCTCGGGCTTCCCACAAAGGAGCACAGGTGCCCCACCTGAATCAGTCGGGCGACCCCAGAGAATGTGTTTTTGAGTCTTATCTTGGCCAATTAATTGAACACCTGGTAGGTACCAATCTTAGGCGCCCCACCCATCTTCGGACGCCCCATAAAGTCTCGGGTGCCCAAACCTGAATCAGTCGGGTGCCCCTAGAGAGGTGGATTTCAGCAGAATTCAGTTAGAACTTCATCAAACAACTGTGACCAAAGCCTCGGGCTCTCCACACCTATGCTCGGGTTTTTTCTGTTCTGTAAAATGACGTTTTTACCCTTATATTTTGTACATCTATAAAAACCCATTTCTTACAAATTGTATGGGGTTCTTTGTTTTTTTATCCGTTCTAGAGAGAAGTCCAAGTTAGGGTTTACATTTTTGATTTTCTTGTAAGTGAATTTTGCTTTATTCATTTTTAATTTGGATTTCGATTTCTTTATTTGTTTTCTGTTGTTTAAGTTCTTTTGCTTTACAATTGGATATTTTCTTTTGGTTTATCTTTAATCATGGTAGGCTAAATCACCTTCTT
>JAVXUM010000030.1:8978093-8996241 GCA_035590655.1 Pouteria glomerata
TGGTTCTTCTTCCTTTCTTCTTCTTCTTCTCCAAATCTTTCTCTCAAATTCCTTTCTCAACTCTCAAACTCACTCTCTCAAAGAAAAAAGGCCGGATGGTGACTTCCAAGAGCAAAGTGGTTCCTCTCTTCTTTCTCCTTTCACACTTAACACAAAATATAATATCTCACACCTAATATACATACATATACCTATATTGCAAGCAAGGTGGCCGGCCATGCATTTGGAGCCACACAATTCCACCATATACATATACATATGCACAACCAAGTCTTCCAACATTTAAACCTTGGGTCCCACCTCCATTTAATTCCTTTGACTAATTAATTTAACACAAAACCAAGCCAAGGATGGCTTGCCCGGCCATCCTTCTTCTCCCAACCAAATATCAATATTATATATATATTTACTTGCTTAGTTGGTGGTCAATTGGTCCACCCTCAATCCCATTGGCCAAACTTGGTCCAAATTAGCTTAATTGGTCAAAAACAATAGAAAACCATGCCTTGGCCGGATCCTCCATTTCCATTCCTTTTCTTTTTCATTTCCTCTACTCCTTACACTCTCATGCACAAACAAAATAAGAAACACTCACCCAAGTCAAGCCATGCACTAAAAGGCATGATCATGCACCTTCAAGACAATTAACACCTAATTGAATCCATGCAAATGTTCCACTTAGCCAAGGTTTAAAACCACCATCTTTCCTCATCCATTCTAAACTCATTTTCCCATATTAAGAACATTCATTCCATTCAACTTTCATTTATACCGAAGGTGAGGGCATTACATCCTTACCCTATTTTGAAACACCAAATCAAGGCTTTAAGTTTCTAGCCTAGCATTCTGATAATAAATATCATCAATCAACAGTAAAAATAACTTAAAACTATCACCAATGAAAATTAGAAAGAATGAAAACAAAACAGTGAAGAAAAACCCTAGATTTTAGCTATATATGCGAAGAACATTCAAACATTCAAAATAGACTCAAAACTAGAAAACAAATGATGGCGAGAATTAAAGAAAAATAAATCTTTTTATTAAACTTAAAGTGAAAGAATACCATGCTTCGTAGATACGAAACAATAAACAATCAAAGCTGACTACGAACCAACGAACATTAAAGAATCCTCCAAACTTACTTTAAAATAAAAATAGATAAAAAAATAAAAAGAAAAGAAAGTAAAAACCCTAAAACTACAGAGAAACAGCTGGAAAAAGGTCTCCTAAGAAGCTCTAAGGGTTTAGCTTTTATAGCCTTACAAAAACCCTAAAAATTAATGAAATTCGAAATTTTTCTAACGGCCGCAGGGTCCGGACCCTAACCTTGGGCATCTGGACAGTGATATCTTTTCAGCATTTTTCTGGAGAAGCTTGGTCTCGATCGTCCGGATCCTAATGTATTGGATGAGAGTTCTGCTGCACAGCTTTCTATCTCGAACTTCCAACACAATTTTGACCTTAAAGACGAGGGATTTAGGCTTCGGCTAAAACACAAACGTTGTAGCCCTTTAAGTCTTCTTTCCAACCCAAAAAGAATCGTATCAATCGGAGGTTTGACCAAAAAGTTATGGCTGAAATATCAATAGGGTGTTGTGCAAAATTCTGCTGCAACATATCTTCAACTATTTTGAGTTTCAAACCATTTTCTTCACTACAAATCATCATTATTTCATTCGTTTTCCTGCATTTTAGAAACTAAATACAATAAGTAATAAAAATAGTAAACTAAAAGAGTTTATTAAAATAATGCATAATTCTATACTAAAATATAAAGTTTGTAATTACACTTTTCAAGTGTAATCATATAGTTAATTCTATTTCTTCTGCAAAGGAAGCACCAAATTACTGGGTTCTGTGCAAGGGCGTAGTTGATTGTAGTTGACACTAGGCAATGGAACATTAATGGTGGCATATTTTGAATCAATGGGCGGTTAATGAATGTTCATGTTATGAGTCCAATTGTAGCTAAGGTCACTAATCTCCTTAAATCTTAAAGGACTTAAAAAAATGTTGCCTTTGAACTTTGAAGTGGAGTCGTATATTGGAAGGAAAATGCTATACAACCAAAAATATCACCTAAACAATTCCACTAGAATGATGTAGTTAAGTGTGGACATATCATTTTAAAACAAAAAATCCATAAAGATGGAGCTTATTTGTAAGATTGCCACCGCCACATCACTCTCAAAGGCTTTTCTGGCTCTATTTGCTGGTAGAATAAATTTTTCTAATTGCAATAACTATTTTATTCCTTTTTTTCATTCATTGGTTGACAGGTATTGCCGGCAGAGTTAACTCAACTGCCACTTCTTGAGAAGTTATACCTTGATGATAACAAGCTTTCAGTTTTGCCATCCGAGCTTGGTGATGTGAAAAACTTAAAAGTTCTTAGAGTTGACTACAATATGCTAGTGTCAGTGCCTGGTAAGCTTGGAATTAGTCCGAAAATAGTGTTGTCTGTTTACTTAACAATTTATAACCATATAAAGTTGTTTACAATATAATAAAATGAACTGAATTAAAAACAAAACATCAATTTCTGGAGGTCTTGAAGATATGTATGTCTTGCAATTTAAACCCTCAACTTCTTTTTGCTGAAACTATAACCAGTTGAACTGGGACAGTGCACTGGACTGGTGGAATTGTCATTGGAGCACAACAAGCTGGTCCGGCCTCTTCTTGATTTCAGGTCATTTCATGAGTAATTAACTTCTTTGAATTCCCTTCATTTATTCCACCTGCCCAAATTTATTTTTTTGATGAAGTGTTTACCTTGGGGCATTTTCTCTCTGGGACTAATGTTTTTCTTCAGTTTAATTGCAGAGCTATGGCTGAGTTACGTGTTCTTAGACTATTTGGTAATCCCCTCGAATTTCTACCTGAAATTTTGCCATTACACAAGCTTCGTCACTTGTCTCTTGCAAACATCAGAATTGTTGCTGATGACAATATAAGATCAGTTCAAATGCAAATAGAGGTATTTGAGAATAAATAAATCCATCTTTGATCCTTGACGAGGACTTTATCTCTGACAAGTTGAATATGCTTTATTATGATATGGGTTTGTGGCAGGTGGAGAACAATTCATACTTCGGTGCATCTCAACACAAACTTAGTTCCTTCTTCTCACTTATATTCCGTTTTTCTTCTTGTCATCACCCATTGCTAGCATCTACCCTTGCAAAGATAATCCAGGACGAAGGAAATCATGCATTTGTAAGCAAAGATGAGAATGCTGTACGGCAGCTCATAAGCATGATAGCTAGTGAAAATCGTCATGTGGTACATCAGCTAATCTATCTTCTATCGAATAGATCTCTCTCTCTCTCTCTCTCTCTCTCTCTCTCACACACACACACACACACACACACAATTTCTGTTCAGCATTTTCAGCTAAATTGTTCTATCTTCTTTCAGGTTGAACAAGCCTGCTCTGCTCTTTCGTCTCTTGCGTCTGATATTTTTATAGCAATGCAGTTGATGAAATCTGACATCATGAAACCCATTGAAAGGGTATTGCAATCTGTTTGCCCTGAAAAACTAATTTCTGTGTTGCAACTTGTAGTCAAGTTGTCTTTTGCATCTGATGTGGTGGCTCAAAAGATGTTGACAAAGAATTTACTAAAATCTTTGGAATCATTATGTGCACTTAAACAGTCAGAGGCAAGTTCACAATGCTCTAGTCGTGATTTACTTATTCTTATTGCTGCCATTGTGTTCCATCATCATCATATAATCTGAAGGCTTGTCTGTCTTTTTTCAATCTGATGGTTTTTCTTTAGGTGCAAAGGTTCTCTTTATTAGCGGTTGGAAATCTAGCCTTTTGCTTGGAGAACCGTCATATTCTTGTCACTTCTGAAAGTTTGCAGGAACTTCTTTTACATATGACAGTTGCGTCAGAGCCACATGTTAATAAAGCTGCTGCTCGTGCTTTAGCGATTCTTGGTTTGTTTCTTTATCTAATATAGCTGTGTCTTTAGATATTGATTTCAGTCAACCTTATAAGGTATATTTTATTCCCCTGCAGGAGAGAATGAGAACCTGCGTCGTGCCATTAGAGGGAGACCAGTGGCAAAGCAAGGTCTGCGCATACTTTCAATGGATGGGGGCGGAATGAAAGGTCTAACTACTGTACAGATTTTAAAAGAAATTGAGAGAGGAACAGGGAAAAAGATACATGAGATGTTTGATCTTATATGTGGCACATCAACGGGTGGTATGCTGGCTGTTGCCCTTGCAATCAAACTAATGTCCTTGGAAAAATGTGAAGAGATATATAAAAAACTTGGTGGGTATGCTGCAATAGGAATGAGCACTTCAGCATCTGTTAGATTTCTATGATTTCTTTAGCAAGTTTCACTTCTTCCTCCCTCTGTTACTCCTCAGGAAAACTTGTCTTTACTGAACCCATGTCAAAGGATTATGAAACTGCAACTTGGAGAGAAAAGTTGGATCAGCTTTACAAAAGCTCATCACAAAGTTTTAGGGTGGTTGTGCATGGATCAAAAGTATAAACCCTTTTTATTTTTCTCTTTTTTCCTTTAAAATTCCTTCTAGATGTCATTTAATGGAAGCTTCATGCACGATGTTTTTGTTATTCAAAAGTTCAAAAACTTAAATTCTTATCTTCATAATTGTGTTATGATAGCAAATTTCCAAAAAATTTGATGATCAGACAATTGTTACTATTGGTCAATTGATTTGTCAATGTGGTTTTTTATTTCTCTTCTATTTTTAGTTGTAAACTCTTTATTTTTATACTAATTAAGAATAATTTGCTTGCTCTTCCTTTCTTTAGCAAGATCTCTTGTTAGGCTTTAAACTGTAAATGAGACATTTTTATT
Source organism: Pouteria glomerata (assembly GCA_035590655.1). Classification (NCBI taxonomy): domain Eukaryota; kingdom Viridiplantae; phylum Streptophyta; class Magnoliopsida; order Ericales; family Sapotaceae; genus Pouteria; species Pouteria glomerata. The sequence goes on from JAVXUM010000030.1 coordinate 8,982,944, forward strand.
TATTGTTTTACAGCATAGTGCAGATGAGTTTGAGAGGTTGCTGAAGGAGATGTGTGCTGATGAGGATGGAGACTTGTTAATAGAGTCAGCAGTGAAGGGCATTCCCAAAGTTTTTGTGGTATCAACACTTGTGAGCATGTCGCCAGCTCAGCCTTTTATATTCCGCAATTACCAGGTTCAATTAATAGAGTTCCTTTATTTATTGTTTGACATGAACACACTCAGTGCCACAAGTCTCTCTGTCACAACCATGTCCTACTTATCTAGTCCCTGAAGGTTGGAACTTGGGTGGACACATGTACACTCCCTCTAAACCATCCAACTAATTACAATTAGAAGAATAATCATTATAATGTAAAAGCATGAACTAAGTCATTTCATAACCATAGATCAAATCACACAAGCGTTTACTTGTAAACCTATGCCAAATGATACCATAAATTGTATCTGGATTTATTATTGTCTTGACTATGTATATAATTTCATGAAGTCATTAAACTCAAAAAAAAAAAAAAAAAATATTCCAAGTGTGACCATACAACCTTAACTTATCAGACACTTGCAACTAACCTCATTAATAAATTTGAAATATGTAGAATATGGAGGTTAGTGACTCAGCGGAAGTATTTTACTAAAAATAAATAATGATGAATGTAAACAAGAAAATTAATTATAATAAATATATAAGCTTAGTTAATTACAATAAATATATAACCTTACATATAAATTATAGACAATAATCATTTTAAATATCTCATATCTCACAGTGATAAAAATGCCTTATCACTCATCAGCAATTCAATATCTCATAACACTCTATTGAAATTTTGGAATATTCTAGAATAATTGTAATTACGAGCTATAAGGATTTGAGGGATTTGATTTGGTTTTGATTTTCTTTAATTGATTGTATTTCTTTAATTGATCGTATTTCCTAAACTAATTGTAATATATTAGTACAAATACAATACAAGGAAGAAGGGGAAATACAACTCTCTCTCAGTTTTTCCTATATTCCCTTCAACTTGGTATCTCAGCCCTCTCCAAGTATATTAAAAGAAAAAACAAAATCATAACCTGCCGACTACCGCCTCGATGACTATCTGGAAGCCTAATCCACTTTGTTGATGCTCATCATGACCCTAGACATCGAAGTCGCCGTGTTCTCATCGTTGATGATGGTTGTTGTTGATACTCGTCATCGAAGTCACTGAGTGCTCTTGTCATCGAAGTCGTTGAGTGCTCTTATTATTGAAATAGCTTAGTGCTCTTATTATTGACTGCTTCTCGCCGCCAACATCGTTTCACCACTGTCATAACAGGATCCATCGACGACCACGGGTTGCAAGCCTTTATTGCAACATGATGCGTCGAAGATTGCCCAAAATGTGAAAAATTATGTTTTGTTTTGAAATAAGGCCTTGATTACAGAGACTAGGAGTCGCCACCAAACACTTTCAAAATATGTGTGTCAAGGAAACCAAGTTTTGGTTTAAGTTAAAAAGTGTTTTGATTTATGTTTTTTGAAATTATGATAAATAGCCCTTTTTGATGACTCTCGACTAATCTGTGCAATTAGAGATAATGGGTCTGAGGGTTCGGCTACGCACGAAAACTATTACGCCTGCATACTTAGGGATATTCAAAGTCCCCTTCCACTCTTAGCAGTCGTAATCTCACATATAATACTCCGGTATATAATGATCATTGCATGCAACTCATAAATGTAAATGATGTACGAACCGCAAAGTGTTGAGCCTAGCTTATATGTGCAAGAGTGTATGTGTGTTGAAGATGGTCTATAAAGACTGAGATGACTGAACTCAAGCTACTCGAACTACCTACGTATCCTATGAAGGAATCAGGTCAATTGTAGTTCAAACCTAAAGTGGTCCAAACTACATGCATGTTTGAAAAATGAGGGGCTGATCTATGTTTAAGTATCAATTTGGAAATTAGTGCTTAGCACATAACTTCAGGGGAGTCTAGCCAGGTGATGAATCAGTGCTTCGCACATGATTTCAAGAGAAAAGCTTTGCTCTAATATAGAGTTTCAGTCTTAGGATGTGATTTGGTGTTGGGAGGATATAGTGCTTGGCACTTAATCTACAAGTAAGCTTAGCTCACTTTGGTCTGTCCTAATAAGGAGCTTTGCTCCCAAGCTTTAGGTATGGTTTGGACAAAGAAGCTTTGCTCTAGGGTTTGCAAAGGTAGGGAGCTTTGCTCTATGGTCTAGAAAAGAAAGGAGCTTCACTCCAAAGGTCGAGTCACTGCTTAACACATGATCTCTGGGAAAGAGTCTTTCTCCAATCAAGGAGTTTCACTCTTAAGAGGCACTCTCGTGCAGGAAAGGGTTTAGTGCTTTGCACCTAGTTCCGGGATGAGCTTCGTTTAAACTAATCTGGAAGGAGCTTCGCTCTCCAGCTTCTCTCTATCTAGTCTGCTCTGGTAAGGAGCTTAGCTCTATCTGGTCTGGTCTGGTCTAGTAAGGTAAGGAGCTTAGCTCTAGGTTTGGTCAAGTCTTATGTAATGTGGATTAGAGGTTTGATGCTATGTAAATATTAAAATAAAGAATAATTATAAAGTTTATGTACCATGGTTTGGTTTAAATTCCTGAATAGAAAGCAAAATTCCTTCAGTATTAATTTGATTTTCCTTCTTATCCCTTGAGTTCTTCTTTTTTTCCTCTCCATTTCTTTCCTTTCTTTTTCTCACTCGTGCCACCTTCTTTCTCTCACTTGTTCCCCATCTTTTCTTCTCTAACTTTAGTTTGCTCTCTAATGACATAAGCATTATTGGCCATTGGCATTTTTCTTCCTTTTCTTTCTTTAGTTTTCTTCCTACCTTGACTTTAGGGACATAGGTCTTAAATGGCTTTTTTGAACTTTTGCTTTTCAAACTTAACGACAACCCTTTCCTTATCTTCTTTTATTTATTTAGTTATTTATTTATTTCATTATTAATCATTAGTCACTTTAAAGAGCATGGAGTGGCATTTCTTTGACTTTTCTTTGGCCTAATCCTTTCCCGTTATTTGTATATGCATATATTCATGTACACAAGCTACTCATGCTTTTGGGCTTTTTAGACTAGTATGAGATTATCACTAAATAACTAAAGGCTTCCTTCAAGTAACCACCCATGCTTAATTGTCTTCTACTAATTCCATTTTATTAACTTTTAATACTCTTTATTAACTACTAACTAATCCGATTTAAAATAAATTAATTTTAAATTATTATGTTAACATAATCCTCCCTATTTAAGAGTGAAGAAAATTTAGATTGCATTAACACAACCAAGTTGTCGCAAGTACAAAACTTAAGCAATTTAGGGTCAAAATAATAATGCAATTTAAAGATCTGACAAAATAAAAATTTGGGATGTAACATTCATCTACAGAAACTTTTGTTTCAATTAATGTTGTTATTGTTGAATTTTATTTGATAATCTATTTCTCTGTTTTGAAATGTAGTACCCTGCTGGCACCCAAGAGATGCCTTTTGCAACCTCAGGAGGTTCAGCAACCAGTGGCCCAGGAACCCCTAACAGTGGTCCTCAAGCAGGATTCAAGCGCAATGCTTTTATTGGAAGTTGTAAGCATCACGTATGGCAAGCTATAAGAGCATCATCTGCAGCTCCATATTATCTCGATGATTTCTCTCATGGTATACCCTTCCTTTTCCATGTTGGACTCATTTTTGCCCTTTCCTTTTTTTTTTTTAATTAAATCTATTCTACTATTTCTTTTTGATTTGTTGTCTGGTGTTTTCCTGTGCCTATTTGTGCTATGAATTATTTTACCTTCTGCATTTCTGTAGGTGGGAATCGTTGGCAAGATGGTGCTATTGTAGCAAATAATCCTACCATCTTTGCCATTCACGAAGCACAACTTTTATGGCCAGATACAAAAATTGATTGTTTAGTTTCCATTGGATGTGGTTCAGTTCCAACCAAGGTATCCACAACTGTATGTATGACCTTTGTTTTCTGAAAATATGTTCATATGATTCTTATATATATATATATACACATAAATTGATACTTTCAAGTTGTCAAAATATTTTCAAGGTTTTGAAGAAAAAATCTAAAAAATTTTAATATGTTGCAAAAATGTCATCAACTGGAATTCCTGCTGAATATTTGTTCTTCTATTTTAGGTCCGGAAGGGTGGATGGCGTTATTTGGATACTGGGCAAGTGTTAATTGAGAGCGCATGTTCAGTGGACCGGGTGGAGGAAGCTTTAACTGCACTGCTTCCCATGCTTCCTGAAATACATTACTTTCGTTTCAATCCAGGTGGTTTTATTTTTTAAACGTGATGTGATTCACAAGTTTTGCCATGTGTTTGAACCTCAAAAAAGAGCCCCCTTATCTTCCTGTCTTATTTTCACATTTTGTCATTTATATTGAGGAAAGAATCTAGAGTCCTAGATGGAACTGAATGACTATACCTGTCTCAAAGTGGTTGCATTAATTTCTTCTTATTTAACAATCTCTCTTCATTTGCATTCAGTGGATGAACGCTGTGATATGGAACTGGATGAGACTGATCCTACAGTCTGGCTAAAGTTGGAGGCTGCGACAGATGAGTACATCCAAAATAACTCACAGGCATTCAAGAGTGTTTGTGAAAGACTGCTACTGCTGGACCATCATGAGGAGAAATTGTCTGATTATTTGAGATCTCCACGCTATGCAAAGACTTTGACTGCTAGTATTGGTGCCAAATTACTCTGTAGCTGCTTGATATCGGCCCATTCTTTCAGATGTTCTTTTAGTTTGACCTTGAATGCTTTTTGTATTTGGCAGCCTCGAATGAGCATAGCCCCTCTTTGGGTTGGAGACGTAATGTGCTACTTGTGGAAGCTTCACAGAGTCTTGATTCAGGAAGAGTTTTCCACCATGCTCGGTCACTTGAGACATTCTGCAATCAAAATGGAATAAGGTTGTCCCTAATGGATGGCATATTGAGAAATATCAAGGCTGTACCTGGAACAAAATTTCCAACGCCATTTGCGTCACCTCTATTCACTGGGAGCTTTCCATCAAGCCCACTTCTATACAGCCCTGACATTGGCCCTCAAAGGGTCAGTAAAGTAGATTTGGTTTTGTTATTTTTTTAGCTACTATTTCTCCTAAAAGTTTATTTTGTTTGGGAGGGGGACAATTTTTTACTTATACTATTATTGTTAAATCACTAATTATTTCAAAAGCTTAAATTGTTGGGAAATAGGTCAAAAAATGTATTTTAGGCTATTTTTAACACTCCCCTTCATGTATAACCCCAATTTGTATGTGAAGTAAAAACAACATGCAAATCAAACAAATTACACCACACAAACAAACAAAGTGCACGATAATAAACAGTGACTAATGAGATTTGGACCTAGGACTCGTGGACCTAGAGCTCTAATACTATATGTTAAGTCGCCAATTGTCTCAAAAGTTTAAGATGTTAGGATATGGACCCAACAATGTATATCAAGCTATTTCAACAATTATTTTACACTCAACACACTCCTCTTATGCAATCAACTGACCTTTTGTTTTTTACTTTTTATTTATTTATTTATATTTTTCATATGCTAAACATGTACACCAATTGACTACTGGGTGGCAATGAAATTTGAACTAATAATTTTACCTGCTTTGATACCACAAAAATGTAAGCATGGTATCAAAGAAGGTAACATAAATAAATAAATAAAATCTAAACTTAGCCATGCTTAGCTATTAGCTACTATCTCACTTAAAAGTTTAAGCAGTTACGGAGAGGGAACTTTATTACTTATGTTAGTATTTTATACTCTGAAAAGGTTTCACCTTTAAGCTTGGATGGATTTCAATCTGCAAAAATAGCTGCTTCACCACATCCATCACCAACAGCATCTAGGCAGCTCTCTTTGCCTGTCCAATCATTGTATGAGAAATTGCAGAATTCTCCACAAGTTGGAATTGTTCATTTAGCTTTGCAAAATGACACTTGTGGCTCAATATTAAGGTCAAAGTTCCCCTCACTTGTTCTTCTTCTTTGTTGTTTCAGTTGACTCAATCCTGAGATGTTGGTTTTTTATACTTCAGTTGGCAGAATGATGTGTTCGTGGTTGCTGAACCTGGAGAACTTGCAGATAACTTTTTGCAGAGTGTTAAATTTAGTTTGCTGTCAAGGATGCAAGGCCAACACAGGAAATATATGCCAGCCATTAGCAACATTTCAACTATTGCTGAATTAGTTGCACATATGCCGTACTTCCAAATTGGATGCATTGTCCACCGATATATTGGACGTCAAACACAAGTATGTTTCTTTGGCTTATGCCTTCAAATTTCAATTGAACTCTTTTGTTTTAGCAACTAAGGAGTTCAAATCTACTATAGCTCATTCCTAATATTTTGTTTTCCTAAAGGTTATGGAAGACAACCAAGAAATTGGGGCATATATGTTTCATAGAGCAGTCCCTTCCGTGCATTTAACTGCAGATGATGTTCGTTGGACGGTCAGTCTTTGAATACTAATTTTGAGTTTATTTTCTTTTTTCTTGCGAGTCTTATCATCCCTTAGGTCAACCCATTATTTACTAATTTCCACAACTGTTTTGATTGTCAAAAATAATAACTCGCACAAATTGTTTAGCTTAGGATTTTCTCTATCATGTTCTATTCATAATCAAGGTAACTACATCTGGCTTAATTGAAATGAGCTGGCATAGTTGGCCATTTAATATACGAGCAATCGCCTCCAAATTTAAATGCCAAGATAAATTTCTAAAACTTATAATTGATGTCTCTATAGGACTACTAGCTAAAAGATGGTTCTTATTTGATACTCTAGTGAATTTTTGTTGTGGTTCTGCCCTTTGCAGATGGGTCATTTGAGATGTGTTTTACTATATTTGAGGCAGTATTCTGGTAAAGAGTGAATTTGGGAAAGTCAGAATTGATTCCGTCGGACGAGGTTATGAATATGAATGGTTTAGTTGCTATACTGGGATGTAAAATCTGCTGCTGCATTGGGATGTAAAATTGGAGCTCTTCCTTCTTCCTATTTGGGTCTTCATTTGGGTGCTTCATTCAAGGAAAAACAGGTATGGGATGGTATCACTGAGAAGTATCAAAGTCAGCTATTGGGGTGGAAGAAATTTTTTCTCTAAAGGAGGACACGTAACCCTTAATAAAAATGCATTAGCTAGTATGCCCACTTCACGTCTTTGTTTAAGATTCTTTGATCCATTGTGAAATTATTGGGGAAATTACAAAGGGATTTCTTATGAGTGTTATTGAGGAGGAGTTCAAATATCATTTGGTAGGTTTGACAATAGTTTGTTTGCCAATTAACGAAGGTGATCTTGGGTTTTGTAGTTCAAACGTTTTCATCAATGCATTGGTAGGTAAGTGGCTTTGGAGATTTGCTTGTAAAAAGAGAGAGAATGTGGAGGAAGATGATTAGGGTCAAATATGGATATGAACGGGGGAATGGACAACGGTGGAGGTGGCTAAATCTTATAGTTTTAGATTATGAAAAGGTATTCATAGTGGGTGGAATGTTTCCAGTAATTAATTACATGATGGGGTTTGGTATTTGGGTTGGGTTTGGGAAGGACTGTTGAATTGAGAATAAATCTTTTTCTGATGTTTATCCCGAGATTTTTAACTTGGTCGTTGATGATGGGGATATCGCGGTGGCTGACTGCTTTCAATTGCAAAATAGATTTGTGGAATGGGTTTAAAATTTGCATAGGAATGTTAATGAATGGAGGAAGTTGATAACTTGATGTAAGTAGACTATATTCTAAAAATTTAGCAGAAGAAGACGATTTTGTATATTTAAATATCTCACGGTCAGGGCATTTTGTTGTCAAATTGTGTTATGAGGCTTAGTTTGTTAGTAGGGAAAGTGATTTTCGGTGGAATCATAGAAATATGGGGTGCCATCAAAGGTTGCTTTTTTTGTTTGGTATTTGTTGCATGAACAATTTTGACCATTGATAATCTATTAATCTCATGGGAATTTATGGTGAACTGGTGTTGTCTATGCAAAAGTGATGGAGAATATATTAATCACCTTTTTTATGCATTGTTCATGGTCAAAGGAGCTTTGGAGTTTGGTATTATCTTGTTTTGGAATGCAATGGTAGAGGCAAACTAAGTTATTGAGAGTTCGTGTCCTGTTTGAGTGCCAAAAGGGAGAAGGAAAACTTGGCATTTTATCATACCTTTTTGTTTATGGTGGCTTATTTGGAGAGAGAGGAATAGCAGATTTTTTCAATATAATTTCCTTTGTATAGGTTGAAAATCATTTTTTTTATACTAGTTTCTTTAGCTGGCCTTTCAGGATATAGAACTAAACGTGCACAGGTTTTTGCATTTCATGGAGCATTGGGAGGTTTAACTTGATTCTTGTATATGGGTGGTTTGTGTGTTTGTATGTGTGTGTACTTTTGAGGCATCCCTTTAATGCTTTAATTTAATAATACATACTTTTATTTATTAAAAAAAATGCCAGTCAAGACATTTGTTTTTAGGGTTCGCTTTTCCACAAACATCAGTGATGCCACTTGTAGAAAATGAAAAAGTATTGATTGAGAAGAGAATTGTACAACTAGACTGATTCTAGTATACGAATTTATACAATGGATTGTGACTCTACGGATTATCTTAGTGTCTCTTGGGATCACTAAGTGTCTAGGTACACTTACTCTATTAACTACATACATTAACTACATACATTAACTAACTATATACACTGACACTCCCCCTCAAGCTGGAGCATATACATCGTATGTTCCAAGCTTGTTACAAATGTATCTTACTCTAGCTCTTCCTAGAGCCTTAGTAAACAAATTAGCTAATTGATCTTCTGATTTCACATGGCTGGTCTTGATGACATTCTGTAATATCTTCTCTCTGACAAAATGACAGTCTACTTCAATGTGTTTGGTTCGTTCATGAAACACTGGATTAGAAGCAATGTGAATAGCAGCTTGATTATCACAAAATAGATCCATTGGTTGTGTTTCATTAATCCCTAGTTCTGTCAACAAATGACGTATCCAAACCAGTTCACAAGAAGAATGTGCCATGGCCTTATACTCTGATTCGGCACTTGACCTTGCTACCACCGTCTGCTTCTTACTTTTCCATGACACTAGGTTTCCTCCCATAAAGATACAGTATTCAGTAGTTGATCGTCTATCTAATGGCGAACCAGCCCAGTCTGCATCAGTGTAACCTTGAACGAGTGTGTGACCATTATTTCGATACAACAATCCACATCCTGGTGCTCCTTTTAAGTATCTCATAATACGAATAATTGCATCCCAATGACTTGACCGAGGAGCTTCAAGGAACTGACTCACTATACTCGTAGCATATGAAATGTCTGGTCGAGTAACAGTAAGATAGTTAAGCTTCCCAACTAATCTGCGATATCGACCAGGATCATCCAATAATTCTCCTTCATCAGCCACAAGCTTCGTGTTGGGATCCATTGGGGTATCAATTGGTTTAGCTCCTAGCATGCCAGTTTCAGACAATAGATCCAAAACATATTTCCTCTGAGAGAGAACAATACCCTCCTGTGATCTGGCAATCTCAATTCCCAAGAAATACTTTAGTGCACCCAAATCCTTGGTGTGGAACTTAGTTTGAAGGAATACCTTCAGATTACAAATCCCTTGTGTGTCATCACCAGTGATTACAATATCATCTACATAAACAAGCAACCATATTTTTCCCCGAGAGGAATGTCAATAAAAGACAGAATGATCAACGCCACACCGTATTAATCCAAACTCCATCACCACTGCACTAAACCTGCCAAACCATGCACGAGGAGATTGCTTTAGGCCATACAGTGACTTCTTCAATTTACACACTAGTCCAGACTCCCCCTGAGCAACAAAGCCAGGAGGTTGCTCCATATACACCTCTTCAGTAAGATCTCCGTGGAGAAAGGCATTTTTAATGTCTAGTTGATGGAGTGGCCAGCAAAAAATGGCGGCAAGAGAGATAAAAAGACGGACGGATGTAATCTTGGCCACAGGAGAGAATGTCTCTGAAAAATCAATGCCATAGACCTGAGTATATCCTTTAGCAACCAATCTTGCTTTCAATCGATCAACAGAACCATCAGGGGACATCTTGACATTATACACCCAACGACATTTAACTGTTGACTTGCCAGGAGGCAGAGTAACCAAATCCCATGTCTCATTGGCTCGAAGAGTTGATATTTCTTCTTCCATAGTATAACGCCATCCCGAAGTAGACAGCGCTTCCGACACAGAGTTAGGAATAGAAACAGTGGACAAAGAGGTAACGAAAGCACGATAGGATGGAGATAAGGCTGTATAAGAAACAAAGTTAGAGATAGGATGTGAAGTACAAGTGCGTGTACCTTTTCGAAAGGCGATCGGAAGATCAAGATCACAAGATACTGGTGTAGGAGTAGGATCTGAAGACTGGAGAGGAGAAGGGGAAGAGCCTGAAGCATCAGGGATTGATTCTGAAGCTGTCCTCCGTCTGGAATAAACCTGCAAATCAGGACGCAAAAGACGAAAGGGAGAAACCACAGGTAAAGGAAGACTCTCATGTACATCAGAGACAGAAGAATTGCCAGAGAAAAAAGGTGTGTTCTCAAAGAATGAGACATCTGCATAGATAAAATATCGATGAAGATAAGGACAATAACTAACTACATACACTGACAAAGATCATCCATTAACTTCAAAAAACTTTAATAATGCTACACAGAAGCTACGCTGTAATTGCAAACTCGGAATATAGAATTGAGATGAAAAGAGAAATAGTTGTATATACAATAAAATTTCTTCAAGGACAAAGAAGAAAGGCTAAAAACAGCAAATTGCAGCTGCGAATGACATTAACCCATCTGTATTTGTTATATAAATTGCCAGATAGCTAACCTTTTTAATCATGTAATCATTACAACAGCAACCCCCTTCACCACGTAATATGGTAAGAACAGTTCAACCAAAAAGTTGATAAACTAGCCTAACTTCAACTCAGCCCCTAGCCAACATCACATCCAAGTGAGTCATACAGCCGCCACTGGCTGAAGAACCCTCTAAGAGAGACATTTTCCTCACATTTCTGTTGTAAATAGCTTCTTCTTGCTTATGTGGGAGATCTAAGATGTAATTGTCCTTGCTAGCTGCTTGATGCAGATGCAGCAATGTAATCATGCTGATGCCAACAAAAACAGCATTGCCCCAAATCCCGCCAATTTGATCCAGTTTAAGGGTTTTCTTCACAAAATTTAAAGTAGTTAAGAGAATTTTTATGGGATTACTTGATCTCTTCCCCTCCTGAGGTACAAAGTTCTTGCCAGGTGGACATGGAGCAGAACCATACAAATTATTAGGTGAAACAAAACGACCAGCATCACCCACAAAATCTAGAGCTTCTTCAATGACTTTATACTTCTTGCCTTGATGCTCCGCCAATCTAATTGCAAGAACAATCCGACTTTGCTCTAGACGTGCAATTGCAGTATCTCTCTCTGCCCTCTGCTGCACTTGTACAGTCTGGAACACAATACAAACTTGAGTAAATAAGTATGCACACAAATGGATAGGTCGTAAAGAATTGCATATCAGATTTCTCATTTCTGAGCTCCAAAGCAAACCTATCTAAACTCAAAGCGACATTTAACTTATAAACAGGATGAAACTAAAAACAATAATTATTTTGGATAAGTAGAGAGGCAAAGCTATGTACGAGAGAGAGAGAGAGAGAGAGAGAGAGAGAGAGAGAGAGAGAGAGAGAGCATCAAAATAAAAAACATCAGTGGAACTGTGGAATTATGCTCAACAAAGCCCCATTTATACATCTGGGTTCAAACGTGTAATAACCCTACAATCCTTAACATCACACAATATTTGGTAATGCCCTTTACAATCTCTCTCCTTTTTATTTTTTTGGTAATTAATGCCCCTTACAATCTTGCCAAAAAAAGAATGTCTCTTTTAGCCAAACCCATTCATTTATACATTGTTTCTCCCTGTAAATCGTTACTAGCATTAAAACCTTCAATGAATACTTCACATGCCCAAGGCACAAATTTATACCATGTCATAACAACTCTTTGTCAGGCATATATGGAGAAATGTCTTCCATTGTCCTCACCATAGGTTATCCAGCCAATGTATAATTTCAAAAAAAAAATAAATAGAAAAGAAGGAATTAATTTCACTTTAGTATTTAGTTAATTAAATTATAATTTAATAAATATAAACTTTTAGGCTTCCCAGGTAGCTTGAAAAGGCTGGAAGAGAACAAGCGCATATTCAGAGTATATATATGTTTTCATTCCTTTATAACCCTTTGCGGTCTTCTTTTTGTCACTGCCATGGGAGATCAATACATTTGCGACCCTTTTATTTTGTGTCTTGTCATTGTGATACATCGTTTTGTCAACATGATTAGAATTGCTAATAGGGGGTATTGTCTTCTTTCACACAATGCTTGAAGCAGGAATTTTTGAAAGATTAATTTTTTTTTTTTTTTTTTTTGGGTGAGTTGGAAAAATAACAAGAAAACAAATGAATATTTGTCAAAATAAAAAAATAAAAAACACCAACTAGTTTCAATATTTTGATTATTGGTATTTGCAGTTACTCAAAGTATCATTAATCAGTTAGTTGAAATATCTATGATTATTGTTTTGCTAGATGTGACCCTGTCCTTATTCCATAATTCCATTACATAGACTGTCAAGTATTAATACAATACCATAACATGTTTGAGACTTTTTTTTTTTTTTGGGAAACTGCCATAACATGTTTGATTACAAATAAAATTTTGACTTGATTGGTCTCTTGTTCTAACAGCATCCAAATCGGTAAATACATGATAATCTCTCGTTATAACAACATCCCACTGTGGAGAGACAACATATGGTATGTCAATTGTTTTTTTCTCCTCCCCCCTTTATTTTGTTTTTAGTTTTTAATGCTAGCTCTTGAGGCCTGCCAAAAAAAATGATAAATTTAAGTTGGGTATTTATTGTACCACACAGATTGAAAAGAGTGGGAGCAAAGACTTCCACCTCCCACCTTCCCTTTCCAGAAAAAATAGACTGAACATCTTCCCCACCCCGTTCCTGTTCCTCAAGACTGAATCAGAACCAAGAGAATGGGATGAAAGATGGTTACCAAGAGAGTGAGGGAATGGACGGTTGGATGATAGAGAATGGACTATGGACTGAATGATGGTGATGGAAGATGGAACCAAGAGAAAGGAATGAGAGATGAAAACAACAGTGGTACTTAATA
>JAVXUM010000030.1:9005048-9019566 GCA_035590655.1 Pouteria glomerata
CCAACGCATAAACTCATAAAAATTCAACTCCAAAAGACCAATACACTTCCATTTCATTAAAAGACTTCCAATTACACTAAGAGTGAGGGGTATTACAATAAATGTGAATGTTGTTTGTCATGTTATAGTGGTAATGTTATCATCAAGGATTCAGATGATTCTGGTTTGCTCAGATATTTTTCGGAACAAATCAGGACAAATCAAGGGGGATGCAGATCGAATATCAAATTCGGGATAGATTAGGCGGAGGTAGTCTCATCCACATATTTGATCTGATATCCGAATGTTTTTTTAAAAATAAATTCAAATCTGATCCGATCGGTAAAAAATATCCAAATCTTACATCCATTCGGCTTGGATAACGGATCGAATTCGGACAGGTCGATCGAGATAGCCATCCCTAGATGATAGAATGATATGTTTAACAATTTAGGACCATGAATTAGGGACCATTTATCCTTGTCACCGAATGAAACCGATCCATCCACTAGTTACTTGGGTCAAATTGGTGGTCTGGCAGATAAGTGCTCTTTGTATGCTAAGCTTGTTGGAAAGATTATTTCAAATTAGTCACTATCTTTTGTAAAATTATGGAGAGAAAATCACAATTTTGTGATTAAAATTTGAATACACTTTGATTAAGCCTAGTATTGGATACTATATCCTTAAAACTAAATTCGTTCCTTACAAATACTTCATTTTAACAGACGTTAGTCTCCTATGACAGAATAATCACCCACACAAAAAGAAACAACAACTTTTGTGTACTAGTGAACTAAAACTTTGTTTGTACTCTTCGTATGCAATAATGTTTTATGCAAGAAATTATGTTTAAATAGGCATTAAGGTACCTTTTTCTGAATAGCCATTAGTCACCAGTCATGACCAGGGGTAGAGGCATGTGTTGGATAAGATAGATTGTAGCCTGGGTAAAATTTTGGCTCAAAATTTTTTTAGTAGTGATAATATATAATATTTTAATATAATTTTATATAATAGTCCAGTGTAATATTCAGCCCACAACTCAAATATATAAAAAAAAAATTAAAGATAAATTAGAAGTTCTAAAGGGTCCCAAAAAAAGTCAAAACAAAGATTAAGACTATACACCTGGGTAAAATTTTATAATTTTTTCACCTTTTTCAATTATGTGTTTTCGCACTCTTTCTTTCTTTTTGTATACATATATTTTTTCAATTATAATAGATTTGTTTGAGATTTTAGACATTTGATTTTTTATTCTCTCCATAATGACATTATTAATCTTTATATATTTCTATTATATATATATGATTGTAGATGTATGCCACAACTTTGAGCCCTTAATTACATATTATGCAAATATATTATATAAATAAGTTTTTACAAAAGTAAGTAAGGCTATATATAGCTCGTTCCTTTTTTTTTAAGCAATTACTATTTTAGTTCTTTTTTTTTTAATGGATAATTACTGTGTCTGTTTTTTTTTTTTTTTTTTTTTATGAGTAATTATTGTTCCTGTTGTTTGTTTCTTTTTTTTTTTAATAGATAACTGTGGTTCATGTTTTTTCTCTACTTGTATTAATTTCTTTTTTCTATTTGTTTCTCTACATTGATGATTAATCATGATGGAAAAAAAAAATCATCTAGCTTAGAATGAAAAAAAATCCTAATTTCACCCTTGGTCATGACTGTTGAGAGAACAAACATGTGAGATGTAACTGTTGGAGAAATAACATAATTTTGACCAATAGAAAATTAAGAAATAGGTCACCCATGAATCTTGATCTAGAATTATGTTTAAATAGGCATTGAAGTGCCTTTTTCTGAATAACCATTAGTCTCTAGCTATGACTGATGTGAGACCAGACATGTCCATTTGGAGAGAGAACAAAGGAAATGTAACTGTTGGTGAAATAACATAATTTTGATCAATAAAAAATTAAGAAATGGATCACCCACAGTCTTGACCTGACTTGAGGCAGACAAGAAGCACGCATATGATATGGGTTGACCCCTCTAGGTACTCCCCTTTTACAAGCCATGGGTGTCCCTTGGGGCTCTCTCATTCTCTCTAAATTTGGCATATATAAGTCTATAGAGTTTTCTATAAATTTTTAATGTTGGACAAGCTCACCTTTCACATTGCCAAAGTTCTTAATTTAAAGCCAATTTTCATTCATTCTATTCATAATTTTGAACAATTAAATATTAGACTATAAAGTCCACATAAAATATTTTCAATTCCATCTTTGATGCAAATTTAATAATATGTGGACCCCACATAAATATTGGCTTAAATTTTGTAAAAAATCATGATTAAAACCATAAACTCCAACGATCTCTCACATGAATAAAGTGGTTCAAAATGCAAACGGTAGATGAAGATGCAAACTTGACGCATTGTATAATGGAAAGTTAGCACATCATGATATGTAGTTTTTGGCTTTGAACCTTCTCTAGTGATATATTACCTAATTTATTTACTAATTAGTGAACTTGATGTCATGAACTATTCAGTTTTTATGTAGACCAAGATAGTAATATTCACATAGTTCCTCTTTGACAAGTTTGATTCTTTTGATTCTGTCCGTTTTGGTCGTGGACATCCCTGGTAATTTTTTTGAATGCTATAGAGAATGTAGCCTTGTCCATTCTCGTAGAATCAACCCCTTCACACTCAATATAGATGATCTCTTATTAAGAGTAACCTAGTATACTCTACTTGGACTTTCAAGATATAAGGATCATTAAAAGCAAAACTTATCTTCACACATGGTTCAGTTCATCATTATTCATGTCATCATAGGAAATATTAGAGGAATTAATTCCTTAGAGATCTCAATGAGCTCCCCCACAATTCGGTTGTTCCTTTGAACGTAAATCTTAGTACCTCCAATCAACTAGGTTAGGGTGTCATTATGGCAATTCTTAATTTATAGGCCTTAAATCTATTCTACGATTTTTAGTTAAGTTTTTAGCTAAAGGATCAACAATGTTATCCTTTGATCTTACATAATCAATGTTTATTATTCTATTAGAGAGCAACTGTCTTACAGTGTTATGTATACGACATATATGTCGTGAATTTCTATGATATATATTATTTTGTGCTCTTTTTATTGTTCATTGACTATCGCAATGTTTGCAAATAGCTGACACAAGTTTTGGCCACATAGAAATATCTTCTAAAAAATTACGAAGCTACTCAAATTCTTCTCTAGCCTTATCTAATACTATAAACTCAAATTTCGTATTAGAACTTGCTATACACATTTATTTAGAGGATTTCCATAAATAGCTGCACCCTTAAGTGTAATGACATATCCACTGGTGGACTGGATGTCTCTATTATTAGAACTCAAATTAGCATCACTGTACCGTTCCAGTATAGTTGGATATCTTGTATAGTACAATCCATATTTAGAGGTATATCCTAGATATCTAAGTTCAGTGGTCTACTCCTGGGTTACTAGTTTATCTCCTCAACTTGCTCGCTGAGTAGGCAATATCTAGACGAGTGCAGTTCATAAGATACATTAAACTACCTATTATCCAAGAATATTCCAATTTTGACATGTAATTTCCATTATTCTTTGTGAGACGAAGATCTATATGAATAGGGATTCGCGCAATATTGCTATCATCTCTAATAAATTTATCAACTATCTTCTTTATAAAATGTGATTGAGATAAAATATATCCATTAGATATTTTGGTGATTTTAACACTAAGTACAACACCCATAATACCTAAGTCATTCATGTCGAACTTACTAGCCTACAATTTCTTAGTAGCTCTAATGATATTATTGTTATATATGATAATCATATCATCCACATAGAGACATACAATGACACATTCCATTTGAAATGTTTTTCACACAAACACATTTGTCACATTTATTAATGTGAAAAATATTTGACAACATAACATTGTCAAAATTTTCATGCCATTGCTTAGGTGCTTGTTTAAGTCCACAAAGTGACTTAACAAGTTTGCGTAGCTTATTTTTTTATCCTAGAACTACAAACCCCTCAGGTTGTTCTATATAGATTTCTTCATTCAATTCCCAATTCAAGAATGCTATCTTTACATCCATTTGAAGTATTTTAAGGTTAGATAATGTTGCGAAAGTAATTAACATATGAATAGATGTTATTATTATGACAGGTGAATATGTGTCAAAATAATCTACTCTTTCTTTTTGTTTATAGCCTTTGACTATAAGCTTTGCCTTCTATTTGTCAATAGATCCATCAACTTTCCCTTTCTTCTTGAAGATCCATTCATAACCTAAGGGTTTACCCCGTGGAAGATTCACCAATTCCTAGGTGTGGTTATTAATGATAAATTCAATTTCTCTGTCGATAGTTTCTTTTGATAAAGGTGCTTCAGGAATAAACATTGTTTCTTTGGAACTCCAAGGTTTCTTTTCTAACAAAAATGTTTGAAAATCAGGACCAAAAGATTTACTAATCATTTCCTTTTCACTTTGTCCAGGTACATCTTCATTTCTTTTTTCCAATTACCTTTTTGTCTTGTTCATTTGCAGTTACACTTTCATAAGTTCTTTTAAGGGAACTTAAATTCTTGTGTAGGTTTTATAAGGAAGTGTATTTTTAGAGAATGATGCATTCTTAGACTCAATAATAGTATTCTCATGTACTTCAGAATTATTGGACGTATGTATAAGAAACTAACAAATACTACTGTTATGAGCATATCCAATTAATAGACAATAAATAATTTTAGGTCCACTTTTAGTCTTTTTTAGGAGTAGGTGACCGCTTCTAAAATATACATCTAGAAGTAACCCCCAAGTATAAGGGTGTGCGGTGTAGTTTTACCTGGTTATCCACAGAGAGCCTAACGTTTTAGTTCCCAGGTTATAAAGGTTTATTTTATTCACTACCTAAGATTCAAAATAAAGGGTTTTCAAGTTGAGGTTTTCAAATTTTTTTTCTAAATGCATTCAATGTAAAAATATATTCATAAAGAGAAAGCGTACATAAACTAATAACTAATAAAGATTTTAATATTAAAAACAACGAGTAAATAAATGAAAAATAAATTTTTCTCTCCAATTAACAATTAAACGCAAGTCTTGATTCAACACTTCAACTCCGGGTAAATTAGGTACTAACTATGTGATATGCTTTATTCACTACAACCTAGAATTCACGTAAAGAAAAAATAGGTTGGAAGATGTTTTTGTGAAAGTTCTTTAACTCCCTAACACAATCTCATACTCACATCATTGGATTATGAGATCAGAAAATCTTCATTTAATAAAATTAGGGTTTTTATGTCATGCCCCAGATCTGATGACCCGAGGGGTGAGTATAAAACACACATAACATGAACCTGTAATGTTATCAAAGTAACACAATGGCTATGCAATAGAACCACAAAATAGCATATCATTATGGAAGGTAAATCAACACAGCCTAAGCCACCATTAGGCTCACATGTACCACCACTTTCTCATACTATTACATCACTAGGCCTTAGGGTCTTTACATCCCAACATACAAACTAACTCTTATACAACATAATTATTCAAATATACATAGCAAAAAGAAGCAAACTAAATTGAGATTGGGGTAGCTCATGTAAACTTATCAAAATGCTTTCGCTAGTTCTCCCGTGTGGGTCCTGCAATGACACCTATAGGGACGTGAGCACTAATTCACGTGTGCTCATGAAATTTCACAATAATATATACATGATGTAAAACAATGCTTAAGTATAAGAATATGAAAGGTAAGCAAAACGCAGAAAGCATATTTAAAACATTCCATTTCACATATCACTGCTCCATCTTACACAATTTAAGTTTATCATTCTTGGACGTAATCATCGGGCATTGGGTACATAACCACTCGTCCTTTGGGCTCAATCCCAAGCGACGATACACCGATACATACATACTAATATATAACCAAATCATTTTATAGGCTACTAATCTACTGGCATGAATAACAAACCCTACACAGGTTCTGAGACTTTCAACTCGAGGGTATCTCAAGACACTTCCTATTTTTCGTACCCCAACCCCGAACAAACAATCAACCACATCACTTCATTTCTTTTCTGTTGTGTCCATGCTTTGCTCATTAGTGTACATGAATATCACCTACCACTAACTTATAATTGCAATACTACCATATGATGGAAGCCTCTAATACCACACCAATTCAACTATACATTTTCCATCTTAAATAAATCAATTTAAACATAAAAAATTAGATTTGATAAAAGTTTAAATTTCAGAATTTTACATCACTAATGCAACCATACACTTTCTAACTTATACTAAAAGGTCAAAATGCAAAATTATATAATACCAATGCAACCATACACTTTCCAACTTACCTAAATCAATTTAAACATACAAAATTTCAGATTTGATCAAAGCTCCCAATGCAGAAATTTCAGCTTTCTTATTCACCATTTTGGCTACTTTAAAGTGCCTTAACAATTAACAAAAGTGTATGCATCAACTAGCCACTTTTCATGCAATTTACAACAAAGTTTTTAAAAGTGCTCTAGAGTCCAAAAGTGTTACAAAACTCCAAAAATTCCAGCTTTCTACATGGAGTATACTTTGCAAAATTTTCAGCTTTCTCATATCCACCTTTGTCCACTTCAACTAGCCTAAACAAATAGCAAATATGCAAGCATCACCTAGACTCTTTTCCTATATATTTAAACAAAGTTTTTAAGGGTCCTTTAGGTTTCAAAGAGTTACTAAATTCCAGAATTTCCAGTTTGCTTTAAGGAATAAAATTTTGGGGAATACTAAGTTTCTAGGTCACCAAAACAACATCCAACAACTTATATAATTAACCTAAGCATGGCAATTCCTAACCTTTGCAAATTTTACATTATTTTATACTCACATATATATTAAAGGAAGTAAGAATCTCCCTACCTCTCCCCTTGGCCGTAAGCTTCAAGAACGCTAAAGACAAGTGCAAGTTTGGTTTAAGTCCTTCCTCTTCAATTCACTTTACCAACCAATTCACCAACATAACCTTAAACAAAATTTCAAAAGCCTACTCCTATTTAGTTCTCCCTTTCAAGAATTCAATTTAAATTTGCAAGCAACTTTCTCAAGGTTTGGAAGGCTTACCACCTTAAGAATTTTATTTTTTCCCTTTGATTTTCTTTTTTCCTTTTTCTTTTCTCATCTTCTTCTTCTTTTCTTCTTTCTTTTCTTTCCTTCTTCCTTTTGCCTAAACCTCCCCCATAGTTCCCTTTTCTTTTTCTTTTTCTTTCCCTTTGAAATGTTAGTTCTTCCTTTATGTTACTCTTTGGCTGAATGGCTCCCTTAGTTCACATGGCCTTTGGTTCCAAAAGTCTTCCCTCCCTACCTACTCCCATGACTTTCAGTCATGGCTTTCTTTTTCCACAAAACTTTAGTTCACTTGGTTGGATGGATGGAAGACTTCCACTTAATGTGGTCCAATTCCAACGATTCCTTAATTGGTTTGGTCACAAGCAAACTAGTCTTCCCAACTTTGGTCAAAATCAAACTAATAGTTATATGTTTCTCCTAAGTCTTCTAAGCTTCCCCTAAGTCACCCGAATTCCCCTTCTATTTGGTTCCAAATTTAATCACATAGCATTCTCTAAGTCTAAGACATGGGCCCACTAACTTTAATTGTCTTGACTTATGTTAACAAAGACAACAAAACAAACTAAGGAAAAGACAAAAGCCTCACACACACATCCCCCTCCCATTTGGCCAATCCCTCTTCAAGTCTTTCAATTTTGCTCCACCACGTGGCCGGTCATCAAGCAATTTGTTTTCCCATTCAATTAGTCACATGGCCTTATCCAAGGCTTCCACATAGCACTATTAATTTCTAACCATATGTATGTGTAGAGGCATAGGTGTAAGTTGTTAATTAAATTCATGGACCCACTAACTTTGACTCCATATGAACAACGAAATAAACTAAGAAAATGACAAAACAAACTTCACCTACACACACCCATTCGGCCAAGACATCTCCCAACCGACTTACCCCTTTAGTCTTCACCACATGGCCGGTCAAAAGGTCCTCCAAATCACCCCCCTTACTCATGTATCTATATGTGTAATATATAGTCAAAATTAGGTTACTTTTCTTGGTCAAAACTGGGCAAATTTCATTCCACATGGCCGAATGCTTAGTCTCCCAATTCTTCCCCTTTATTTATATATGTATGTGTATGCATCATGGTCAAAATTGAACCAAATTCCGTCTACATGGCCAGCCATTCATTTCTTCACTCTGTCTTTTGTACACTTGGTTACTAAATAACCTTCCTATACTTGAAACAAGTTGCACTTATTACACTTAAAACTAATTCCTAACACTTGAAGCAAAATAATCCCTTTTTAACACTTAAGAATGATCCTCCAAACACTTAAACTAATTTAGATGGTTAGGGGTTTTAAACTACTAAACCTTGAACCATTGTTGACTTAATCTATTTTAGGCTCCAAATAAGTTCTTATTTCCATTTTCTTTAAACAAAAACTAAATTCGAGAACTATTCCATAACTTAGAACACAATTCATCACCGAGGCATGTAAAATTCATAGCTTATAGTCATTCAAGAGTCTAGGGTATTACAGTACACTGGTGCACACTTGCACGTCCTACCTGCTGAACAAGTTTGCTTTTCCCATCTATATTTCAGGTAATCCTATAAGGTCATGTAGCAGCCACTCAAAACTAAGTTGAGACTTATGGATTGGCCTGTCATGTTATGTTATTTTATTATTAAGCTATTGTATTTCTATTTGTGCGACTCGGGGTGTGAGTCATATACTTATTTACATGTTGAGATTGTATTATGATTATGTTATTATGGTTACATATGCCTTACATTATGTCACCGTAGTATGACTTTATCTTTTATTATTATGATATTATTTTAATATTTTAGAGAGAAATTAGGGATGATGTTAGACACTCTATTTGTCATAATTATTATATTATGAGTTGACCTTAGAATAGGTTTTTGTTTATTTTAATTAGTTTTTATATTCTCATATCGCTCGTTTTTGGATTATGAGGTTAGGAGCGTGACATATTTATTTAAAATTTTAGCCAATTAAATATTTAAACCAAAGGTTAGGTTAGGATGGTTAAGTTTATTTCATTTTTTTTAAGCCGAGTTTGGCCTAGAGTTGTACTAAGTTAGATACAGAACCAAGGGCCTAGTCTTTTTATTTATTCTTTTTTTTTTTCTTTTTTTTTTTCCTATTTTCAGTATATGATTTTGGAATATAGCCCCATGAGGGAGGAAGAGAGAGAAAAGAAAAGAGAGAGAAAGTAAAGTCTAGAAAGGAAACCAGACGGGTTGGAGAAATATTTGACGCCGTGAACACTATGGTGGTAATGATTCTGGGTGATTTGGCTTGAAGTGAGAGAATTTGGCTTCAAAATTTGGAAACCTAAATTGGATTTCTTTATTTTTCTTCTTCTTACTTTAGATTTGAGGTAAGTGAGACTTATACACATACTTCTATATGTTATGAGCATGATTTTGATATATTATACATGATTTAGTTGAATATTGGCAGTTTATGATGATGTGTATATATATATGCATATATATGTCGAAACCTTTCATTCATTTAAGTCATTGTTGAAATAAATGTTGAATAAACATGTTATAGAAATGTTTATATGTTTATGTAAGATTAATTGCTGAGTTTGTGGCTTGGATGGGTGATTTAGGGCTGGACTGGTTCAATTTTCTATTGAAAATAAATCCAGTTTCTGGTTTCTAGGCACACACGTACATACGAGGGTACGTATGGGATATTAATAGGTGTGTACTAACAAATGGGTGTGTGTAGGGGTACAAATGACTTGATGTAATTTTTATATATTGAAAATCTGCCTTTTTGAATATTAAATGGAAGTGTTTGTGCCTATAGCCACGAATTATTTATTTTAAAAGATAAGATAATCCCTAAATTATCATCAAGCCTAATGGGTCCGCATTGTTATTTTGAGATAATATTTATTTACATGATTGAGCATATCTGTGGATGGGACTGGGATTGCATTATCTAACTGTGTATTATGATTAATTATTGACTGAGAATGCCATATGAATATTGTTGACATGTCACACAGATCATGTCTATAGATGGGATCCTTGATTTGAGCAAAATGTTAAAATAGGATTTTAATAATATTGAATGATTTCCTAGTCGATATATATGACTAGAGCTTAATCATTAGAGTTTGGACGTTAATTTTAAGATATTATTATGAAATTTTCTCTGAACTATAGCCTTATCTTATTTGAGCTAAGCAGATGCCTAACTAGCGGTGTAACTTGGTTCCTTAATGTAATACCCCAGACTTTTGAATGAATATGAGCTATGAATTTTGACATACCTTGGAGATGATTTTGTGTTCTAAGTCATGAAATAGTCCTAGAATTTAATTTTGTTTAAAGAAAATGGAAACAAGAACATGTTTGGAGCTTAAAATAAATTAAGTCAACAATGGTTCAAGGTTTAGTAGTTTAAAACCCTTAACCATCCAATTTAGTTTAAGTATTTGGAGGATAATCTTAAGTGTTAAAAGGGGATTATTTTACTTTAAGTGCTAGGAATTAATCTTAAGGTAAAGAGAGTAACTTGTTTCAAGGGTAGAAAGGTTATTTAGTAACCAAAAAGACAAAATTGTAGAAGGTATGGCCAGCCAGATGGAAGTGAATTTGTCCAATTTTGACCAAATGAAATTGTTTTCATTTTGACCAAGCTATGCACTCATAGATGGAGAAGTTGTTGATAGGCCATGTGTGAAGACCAAAGGGGAAGTCGGTTGGGAGAGGCTTGGCCGAATGAGTGTGTGTATGTGTAGTCCTTTGTCTTTTCCGAATTTGTTTTGTTGTTAATATGGAGTCAAAGTCATTAAATAGGTGGGGTCCATGAATTTAATTGAAATATGCTTAGGTGTATATGGTTAAAATTAATTGAGATGCCATGTGGAAGTCTTGAATAAGGCCATGTGATCAAATGTAGTAGAGAACCAAAGACTTGGCCGAGACTTCACTAGGAGGTTCGACCAAGTGTATGGGAGAATTTTACCATTCGGCCATAAGGGGAAAAATGAAAAGAAAAGTCTTGAACTAGAAGAGAAAACTGGGAGGAAGAATAAGGAAGAAGAAAAGGAAGAAAGAAAGAAAAAAAGAGAAAAAGAAAAGAAAATGAGAAAGAAAAGGAAGAGCAGAAGAAAAATAAGGGAAAGAAGGAAAATTTGAAAAAGAATGAACTACTCTCAAGTTCTTGGTAAGTTTCATCCTTGAATTAGTGTTAGAGGAAATTAAATTAACCTCTTGAAAGAAAATTAAAGAAAAATTGATTCTCTTTTAGGGTGGTTTGTTGGGGAATTGAATCAAACAAGAAGGAAATTGAAGAAAGGACTAGAGAACCTCAAGTTGGGGAAACTTAGAAATAACTTGATCTTCTCCTTGAAATTCTTGTAAATTCAGTCAAGGATTGAGGCAGGGAGTCTTTTACTTCATTTAATATATATATGTGTGTGTTATGGTAAAATTGGAAGAATATGATAAGCTAGAAGAACTCTTGAAAGAATTGTGTTGGTATGAACTAGAAATGGCTAAGAAATTGGTACCTAGAAATGGTGATTGTTAGAAATTTCAGAAATTGGTACCTAAAAACAGATTTCTTTTTGTGAACTAAGAACCTAAGTTTCAACCAAATTAGACCCTCTATTGTGTGCCAGAATTTTGTGTGAAAACTTAGCATTTTGGTGATCTAGAAACCTTGAATCCAACCAAATTAGGTTCGATGCTAAGAGCTGTAAGTTTTTAACTTCTACAATACTTTTACATCCTAAATTACACTTAGAAACTTTGTTTAAAAGGGGTAAGAAAAGAATCTAATTGATGCATACATAATTGCTATTTTCTTTAGCTATTTGAAGTAGACAAAATGGTATATAAGAAAGCTAAAATTTCTGCACTTTGAACCTTATTCAAATATGAAATTTTTATATTTGAATTGATTTATTGAAGTTAGAGATTGTGTGATTGAATTGGTGTTGTGTTGTATGCTTACCTAGGTACTTCTATCGTAAATTGTAAGCTGATTTGTTGATATATAATGCACATGTAAAGTAATGAACAAAGTGCGGACATAATAGAAGAGAAATGAAATGGTTGGTTGATTGTTTGGCCAGGGTATAGGGTACGGAAAAGACGAAGGATCTTTGAGATACCTTCGGGGTTGAAAGTCACGGAACCTGCGCAGGGTTTGGTTTTCATACCGGTGGGTTAGTAGCCCACAACATGATTAGTGTATTATGACATATCGTCACCCTGAACCGCAATCCTAAAGCACGATTAGTTATGTATCCAGATGCATTCTAGCGTATCGTCACTCTGGGCTGAAATCCTAAAACACGATTAGTTGTGTAACCAATCCCTGATGATTGTGTGAAAGATTATTACGAAATAAAAAGATCGTTAAATGGCAATATAAGATGTATATCTTCAAGATAATAAAATATTGATGGTTATTGAATATGAATTGTTGCATGATGTGATACTTTGTGGATCTCGAATTTCTTAAATATTTCTCTTGGTTGTGTTTAATATGCTTTAAAGGTACATTACCTTGTATCATAGATATATATTATTGTGAAGTAATGTGAGCACGCACCGTCTGTGCTCACGTCCCTACAGATGTCATTGCAGGACCTACACAGGAATTCTAAAGGAGACTTAAAGTAAGAATAGGAGATATGTGTGGCACATCTAAAATTTTTTGGCTAGCTTTATATCAGGAGGTGTAATAACTCTGTTTCTTAGTAGAAAGACCAGGAGGTGTTGTAACTTAGTTATTTAGCAGAAAGACTAGGGGTGTAATCAGTTCTCCTGAGTCTTATACACGTGAAGGTGTAACTCGATCCCTGCCTTATGAATTGTGCAGTTGGTGGCTCCGTGTGCTTTGCTAACTATCACTCGTTCCAAGATAAGATTAGAGGCATATAGAGATTAGAGAATGTACATCGACATTGTATTTATTACCTATTGTATAAGATTGAACAGATTATTAGTAGACATTGAGGTTGTTAATCATAATGAAGTTTAATGTTAAATTTGTTGATAATGAGTTGATTATGAATATTGAGTAATAAATTAAGAATTACGGTGACTTAATTCTCGAGGTGAAATTTTGAGATAGTTTAAGTCTAAGTAGCCTAAGTACGATCTTAACTATGAATGATAATAGTTGGGTTTATTTTTTTAAACTAAGAGTTGGATTATTTGTATTATAAATTTTGTGATCTAGGATGTGGGCCTAATGCTTACACTTATGAATAATTTGAATAATTAATTCTAAAATTTAAATTTTATATATTTATCTTTTACTCATAAAAATTAATTTAATAAAAAATTTTACGAATTAGTGAAAGTAATAGTTTGGATAATTGGTTTTAAAAATTGAATTTATATATTCATTTTTTAGATATGAAAATTAATTTAATAATAATTTCTATTAATTGATTTACCAATTAAGAGAAAACATGAATTGTTTGGATAATAAGTTTTAAAATTTAAATTTTATATATTTATCTTCTAGTATTAATTAAATAAAAAAATTACAGTGAAATATTAGTTTAGATAATTAACTTTAGAATTTGAAATTTTTATATTTATTTTTTATTCATGAAATTAATTTAATAATAAACTTTATTAATTTATTAGTTCAAAATTTAAATTTTGTATACTTTTTCCTTTTGTTAAGAAAATTAATTTGCTTATTAATTTACTAATTAATTTAGTCTTAGTCAAAAAAAATTTACTAAATGTTAATCTAAAAGCTAATTGATTTAAAAACTAAATAAATATTAATTTAAAAGTTAATGAAATAGATGTGAGCTTTAATTTTCTACTAATTTAATAAAAATTATATTAAATATATTTTGGTATTAATAATAGATGTATTGAATATACTATAATATAATCATTCATTAACTTAATAAGGGTGAAATTGCTTATGCATAAAAAGTACAATAAATGTGCTGACATTAATATGATTAGCTGTGCCATTATCACCATCTTAGATATCTGTATAATAAAATACAACCCCTGATTTGACTTTTATGTGATTGTCATGTGTAGAGAGAACTGCGTGGGTGGGGTGGGATTGAGGGGGTGCCGAGAGATAGAGATAAAGAGGGACGGTGCTTGGGAAAGAGGAGATGGAGTGAGAGTGATTGGGAGAGAGGAAGATAGAGAGGCAGAGAGAGAGGAGAAGTGATAGGGAGGGAGAGAGGGGGAAGAGAGAGAAACGAGTGAGTAAGAGTGGAAAAGAGAGAGAAGTAGAGAGAGGAAAAAATATTTTTAAGAGGGGGAGAGAAAAAAAGGGTAAGAATGGAAAAGAAAGGAGTAGAGAGAGAAGAAATTTCTTGTCACGCCCCGAGTCCGGGGACCCAGGGAGTGAGTGTAAAGCAAGCATAACATGACCACACATTACTACATCAGA
>JAVXUM010000030.1:9119617-9133250 GCA_035590655.1 Pouteria glomerata
CTAGGGGCCTGGAGCGTGCTTCGCCCTGTGCGCACCCCTGTGGGGTAGCGGCTGCGGACTTCCACGTACCCGAAGAGTAAAGGTTGTACAGCAAACAAGACTAATATCCTCTGTTTTTCCCTATTTCTTTGGTTTTCCCCCCTTTTCTATAAAGCACAGATACGGATACGGGGAGCGGATACAGATAAGGGTACGGATACGAAATACAGCAATTTTCAAAAAATGAGGATACGGATACGGCGAAGATACAGCAAAAAAATAAAATAAAATATATATTTTATTTAAAATATTTTTTAAGATAGCATCTCTATACAACCAAACATTATATAAATAACAATTATATAGCATGAAAAATACCATTCAATTCATACATTAACAGAATATATATTATATATTAAGTTATATTTTAATTATTTATAATTTGACCCCTAATTAAATTTTATCACATCAATTTTACCCTTGAATAAAGTTTGAAATATTTCATTTTGACACCCACTGTATCATTCCCGTATCGCAACCGTATCCTATGCAAAATTCAAAATTAAAAATAAAAAATCAGAATACTCCTTTTGACGTATCCAATACGTATCCAACTGTATCCTAGCCGTATTTGGGTATCTAAGTATCCGATATGAGTGTAGTACCTAATTTAAAGTATCCGTGCTTCATAATCTCCTTTCTTCACTCTCTATCTCTCTACCTTTGGGTTTGGAAAGGAGAGGGAAATAATCTGTATGAAATGTTATGTCTTCCTCATAGGTACTGTGACTCCAAAAACTTTGTTAGAACTCTCACCTAAGATTTGAACTATACTGTAAAAGCTCTACACCTGACTAAGCGTTGAGGCTTTCTGTCCTTTTGATTTGATACATTCAAATGTTTTGGGTCCTAGTCATGTAGTTTCAAAATTGGGTTTTCATTACTTTGTTACATTTGTGGATAATTTTTCCCAAAGTAAACTTTATTTAATGAATTATCATTCTCAATTATTCTCTCCTTTTAAATCTTTTAGTACTAAAATTCAAACTCAATTTGATATGTCTTCTCTTAATGAGAGTCTTCCCTTACAAATTCTTCCCACCCCCCCCCCCTCTTTGGTCGTCTATCTTGTCCTCATTTGTAGAACACCTTAGTGGCCAGGTGGTTGAGCCTCCTATTAAAACTTCAGATGGTCTACCATCCCTGCCGACATCTTGAGCACCTGAATATGATTTAGGTTTGTCTTATTTTTTTACTATTCGGAAAGGTAATGTACAAGCACTTCCCATCCATTTCTCAGATTGTGCCATATCATGCCTTATTTCCTTCTTATCATGCATTTGTTTCCAATTTATTCTGAATCTCTACCCCAAACTCTATGCATGAAGCTTTGTTCCGTTCTGGATGACGTTCCACCATGGAGAATGAAATATCTACGCTTCGAGCTAATGATACTTGAGAATAGGTAGTCTTCCTTTCGAAAATTTAGTTGTTAGAAGTCGATGATGAGTCTACAGCCAAGGTACATCACAATAGTTTTCTTGCTCGATTGGAAGTTCGTTTGGTTGCTAAAAGATATACACAAGTATATAGACTTAATTTCTCTAAAACATTTTCTCCTATTACTAAAATGGCCATTATTCATCCCCTTGTCTCTTTGTCCTCCATCTATCGTTGGTTCTATACCAACTTGATCTCAAGAATACATTTTTGCATGGTGATCTAGAGAAAGAAGCGTACATAGAATACCCTCATATGTTTGTTGCTTAGAGAGAATATAGGTTAGTTTGCAAGCTTAAGAAATCATTGTACGGCCTAAAACAATCTCCTTAGGCATAATTTGGCAGATTCAAAACTATAGCTATGGAGTTTAGTCTAACTCGATGTGGAGTTGATCATTTTGTCTTCTATCATCACTCCAGTTGATATGACTCGTGGTATATATAATTGACATTGTTATGATGGGAGATGATACACAGAGCATCACTGATTTAAAGTCATTCCTTTAGAGTAAGTTCAGCATTGAGGATTTAGGGCCACTAAATTATTTCTTAAGAATTGAGGTAGCCAAATATTGCATAGGTATTGCTCTCTCATAAAGAAAGTATATTCTAAACTTACTATCTGAGACAAGTATGCCAAGCTCAAAACTTGTGGACACTCCAATGGATTTTAATACGAAGCTCATTGCAAATAAAGGTCACTTATTAGAGGATCCTAGTCAATATAAGAGACTAGTTGGGAAGTTGAACTAGTTAATAGTGATGAGGCCAGACATTTCTTTTACCAAAAGTGTGATTAATCAATTTCAATAATTACCTCATACCAATCATTGGGATGTAGTCTGAGTTCTAAGATATTTAAAGGAAGCATTAGGAAGAGGTTGGCTATACAAGTATCATAGACATACTTTAATATAGGGGTCTATAGATGCAGATTGGAAAAGAACACCACCAAACAGATACTCTACTATTGGTTATTACATTTGCTTCGTAAGTAATCTAATGTCATGGAAGATCAACAAACATTAGTAGTAGCAAGGCTCACTATAAAGTAATAGTATAGAGCTATAATGCACACCTCATGACAGTTAGTTTGGATAAAACGCACGACAAAAGAATTGGGAGTTCACCATTCACAACTTATGGAGCTATTATGCAATAATCAAATTACAATCCAAATTGCTTCAAATCCAATATTTAAGAACCAACAAATTGATATGGATTTTCATTTTGTTTGAGAGAAGATCATGCAAAATACAATTAAAATTGGTCTCGTCAAATCCGAAGACCATCTTCCTAATAGTTTATTAAGGCTCTTGAAGGATCTCAAGTTAGATATATTTATAATAAGATTGGAACGTAAATATATATACTCCAGCTTGGGGAATGTTAGAGATATGAAATTGTTGAGAGTAATTCTCGGGAGAGAATATTTCTCTCCTAGAAATCAGCTAAATCACACTAAATCAGGATAGAATTATGTACAGATGTTATTTCCTAGTTTAGCATTATTCCTAAATTAGTTCTATGTACAGATGTTATTTCCTAGTTTAGCATTATTCCTAAATTAGTACTAGGCACAATGCCTATATATAGTTTTACATATGAGAATGGAAGACAGAAAAAAAAAAAGAGTTCTGCTCATTACCTTTTCAAGAGAAATCATGTCAATATAGAAAGAAGTTAGATTGATTCTTTCCTTATTAGTATAAGATTTGATTCATTGTATCATTTCCTATTTTGTAGTTTGTAAATATTCTACAAGTACAAATATATGCCATGACAACCCCAAGGGAGTGAAACAATTCCATTCGATTGTTATTTCCTTACAAATTTAATTGAGAGGTTTTTCTGCTTGGTTAACAATTAGCACATACACATACAAGTCATAACAATTCACCCATTTAATGCAAGGATACACTAATTTTTCATCATGAGACAATTGGAAATGCATAGATTTCAAGTGTGACAAGAACAATATTTGACCATAGGGAATAGGGTTTGCTAATTCCATATCAGTTTTGATGTCATTTAGCCACAATGTGAGCAAAAATGGATGTGGAAATAGCCTCTACATAGATTTGGAGACAATCATCAATTAAAAAAAATTTGAATCACATCCATATAACAAACTCCAACCACATGTTGCTCAATCCAACAATATGTCAAATGAAACACAAACAGCTGTGGATAATTAATATTAGTTTGCAGGAAGCAAAATAGCAGCACGAATAAGAGTGGAATGTGGCAACGTTAAGACTACACTAGGCGTAGAAGGGGCCCAGAAAGGGAGCGAAGAGAGAGAGAGAGAGAATATTTTTAAATACTTGAAGTAGTTGCAGCAAGTAATCTTGTTAGATTTAGTAATTTGAAATCATCAAGGTAATTGATAAAAATGAAAATTTGATAGAAAAGTTATAGTACTAAAAATTTTAAAAACCTGAATTTGTACATCTTAAATTTATGGGCAGCATAACATATCAACTGAAATTTATACTGTAATCTGCTTTCTGAGAAAATTTTGATTACCCTATCTTGAAATCTAAACCCTTTAAAAGTAGTATTTCTCTTTAAATGTTATACATATTTTACATTATCATATGTAATTACCAGAGGAACTAATGAACATGTCCTTTTTCAGCCGTTAGAATGAGTATAAACATCCTATAAACTATGGATAGACAAGCAGGAAACTCAATTAAGAAACAAATTAGTGGTTGGATTGTACACTTCTCTGGACTTGTTTATTTCCTTCCTACTCTCACTCACTCTTTCTTTAGCATGCATAGTTTATGATAGCATAGATATATATAAGAGCATAAGAACAAATAAATAAAAGCAAAACTAAAGAACTCATGTTGATGGACCAAAAATAATTATTGAATGTCTGCAAACCAAAAAAGAAAAATCTTTTAAGCCTACAATATCCTCATCAATACAAATATAGAAAAGCATTTTAAGAAAGCATTGCATAGCAAATAAAATCTTACCCGGATTACAATAACACGATTCCTCTCCCTAGTAGCTTCTTGCCTCGCAAGCCACCCTCGAATATGTGATTGGATAAGGATTGCTGACATTGTTCTAAATTTATGCATTAAAACACCCCTCCACCACCTTTGGATTACAATAATATGATACTTCTCCCTAGCAGTTTGTTGCTTGGCAATCCACCTTCGAAAATGAGATTGGATAATTATTGCCGACTTTGTTCTTGATTTATGAACTAAAACACCCCTCCACCACCGTTGGATTACAATAATACAATGTCTCTCCCTAGCAGCTTCTTGCCTGGTAATTCGCCCTCGAAAATAAGATTGGATAACTATAGTTGACTTTGTTCTTGATTTATGAACTAAAACACTCCTCCACCACCTTTGCAGCTTTGAAACCATGCATAGGATTGTACTCAATTCAAGACTTCGGAAGCAACCTCCATACGGCAAAATACAACCCATTGGAATAGTTCTTTGGAGGCAAGCCGCCCCTACATTAACACTACAATATGAGTGCACTTACAAAGATTAAAATGCAAATGTAAGAGGATGTTACTAAAATGGATGGGCAATGCAAAAAAAAAAAAGGAAAAGAAAAAAAAAAGAAAAGAAAACCTAAAATCCTCCTTCGAGAAATCTGCCCCCTGACAAACCGTTGGATTTCTGTTGCAGCATGTCTATGAAAATGGAAAACCTTCAAGCATTTTGTGCATCGAAAAGCACTTTGAATCTTTATCGCAGCCTCCTTTTGAAACAAAATCTTCTTTCTTATTAACCAACCACGACAATATCTCTGGATAATAAAACCAAATAATTACTTTTATAATGTCATGTCAGTTACAATTAGGGAAATGAAATCTTATAGGAGAATGATAGGTCATCGTATGGAACCAAATCCAAATGCATTACATGTGACTCACTATTGCATATCCAAGCCATATTAGTTAATAGTTTATTCATGGCTTATTGTTTGATGATAGCGCATAGCCCACAGCAGCCAAAAAAGCATCACCATTTCCAGTCTGCTATTCTATAGCTACTTAGTATCAACCGAATCCAAATTATATCTCAAGCACACACATTCCATTCAATTGAAAAACAAATGCTTAGCAAAAGATATTACCAAATGTTACCGCGTCTACATGCATTTTTATAAAATAAATAAATTAAAAAAAAAATCCTCTGTGATTATCCTCTTAAATAACAATATGAAGAAACTAAGCATTACATGGCTGTTGACTTGTAAAAGAAGCAAAGACAAACAATAAGTTCAATAGAAATGTACGATAGCCCCACCTCTTACGAGTAATTTCATTACCCAAAGAATGTTATTACTAGAGAGATAGCTCAAACACAATTATCTATAAGACAACAAAAGCAAACAATCGCCTACCACACACCAACAAAAGGAAAAATACAGAAAAGGAAAGGATATAAACTTTAATGTTCAAGATTAATAATTTCAAACACCAAAACTTGCATATGTACACAAAGGTTAAAAAAGACAGATAGAAAGGAAAGAACATACATGCACACAGAGAGGACCAGACAGACAAATATAAAGAGAAAGAGATAACATGCCGAAAATAATCAGAACCTTCTGCTAAATAATAAAAATGTTTAGCAACACGTCAAATTTATCAATTGAACAACTACACTTACTTGAATCACAATGATAAAAGAAGCAAGTCGATAAGCACTTTGGGTAATCCATCTGCGTATATGAGATTGAATAATAATCGCAGACATGGTTGCAGCTTTGTATTGCTGAAAATACCTAAAACATCGAAACGCACTTTGAATTTTTATTATGGCTTGCCTCTTACTCACAAATCTTTTTCTCATCAACCAACCACGATAGCTACTCTGAATTTTAGTTGCAGCTAAGTGCTGACAGGAGATAGACTTGTGCACAAGGAACCTTTTCCAAGCAAGCTGAATGGTAGATGATGCTTTTATTTTTAGATCATTCCCTTCATTTTCTTCACAAGCAAGAGAAAATTTCTCCAACTGTGCAACCTTCTCGAAGTATATAGACCTTTCTTCCCATTCATGACCGCACTTCTGAACAACAATGTTGGCATTGACAACATCACAAGTGGGTGTATCTTGAATTAATATGCTTCCACTATGATGTCTCCGAGAAATCCAAGCCCTTGTGGCATGCTGAATGGTTTTTACTGACCTTTTTAACTTGACAAAATGATGCCTGTCAATCATGAATGTAACATATCTACCCCAAACTTCTGACTGCTTCCACCTCTCTGTATAATCAACCAAAAAGATCATACAAGTTAGAATATACCAATGGATATGTGAATAAATTTCTGAAGAATTTGCAAGTACCAGAGGACAACTCCTGAATTCTGCTGGTGCAGAATTTATTCATGGTTGATTTCTTCTTCACAACCAGCCAAGCCCGAATCATAGTTTGCAGCAAAGAGACCATCTTCTTTATGTGCAAATAGCAGCTACGTTTCACTGACCTTCTAAAGTGAGACTGAATAATTTTTGCAGCATTTTCTGAAATAAGCACATGATGATCAAGCATCAGGGAAAAAAATATTGTTGAGCAAAACTTCCAGTGATAGAACAAGAGTGCATAGACAAAGAATCTATAGATTCAGCTACACTTTCCAAAAAATTCCAGTCAACAATGAGTTTGAGAACAATAATGAAGTTGGAAGGTAGACATGTTAAATTTTGCGTTGCATCACTTTACAGGCAATTGTTGCGGCAACTCCAGCTACCATTAAGAAACAAAAGGTTAAAATTTTTGAATCTTTAGTGTAATTAATAACTCAACTTCCTCAGACATACCAACAAGATAGGAAAGGAACAGTGGTTACTTTATTAAGTGACCATTACGAGCAATTAAAAGAATTCTCTACCAATCACCAAAAAATTTGTGTGAGATTCGCATGTTGATCCCCTCAGGAATATAATATAAATGCTGTGACATCAACAAAGTTTTTAAACCAATCAAAAGAGTCATCAAGATAATGAACATCTCTCGGTTCTCCAAATTCCGAAAAAAATGATAGAAAAGGCTCTGGAAGGCAATCAAAAAGAGATTACCTCTTTGCATTGTACTGTTACTTCTTCTAATTGATAAAGATTGAAAAGGAATACTTGGATGCAAAACAAATTTTTTGTTCTGAAGAGCCATGTCTTGCCACCAAGCCATGATGACCTTAAAATTTCTCACTCCTGCATGAAATGAACGAGAATAAACAAATGTCCAAGCCATTTTGTACAAATTATCAAAAAGAAAACTTTCTTATAATCAAATTCAGAAAATTCATTGAAGATGAACCCCCTTTAAAAGAAAAATAGGAAGAGAGAGATAAACAATAGACTGATGAGCTACTTAGGGAACATTGCCCCACAGAAGTTATCTAATCCATCTTCCACAGATATTATAGTTTAGATTTGAAAAAGGACCTGACCAATAATTATCCAGTATAGAACTAGTATAGCCTATGAAATCTACCTACGGCACGAAGAAACTTCATGCTCTTTGCGGCAATATGTTTTTTTTTTGAGACTTCTGTAAGCGATATCAGAGTTAAGACTACTCTCCACTTGACTAAACAAATTATATGCACCCATGAGATTTTTGCCCAGATGTTATTGCTAAAGCTTGATATTAGAGTTTTGATTTAAGGAGTTCATACGTTCAAATCTCTGATGTACTTTTGTTCTCCACACCATCAAGAAAGCTGTAGGACCTTATTATATAAAATGTCATACTTCAAGTGTGAAGATTCATACAAACTTTGGAAGGGAGAAGGGGGTGTTGGTTAATAAAGCTCAATATATGTTTTTAGGCCCAAGTCTTCTGATTTCCTCACAGCACAAGCTATCAAATAAACAGTTGAGCAGGTAATATACTTAAAATTGAACCAATATATTCACAGGAGTGGACTACAAAATAACAACTCTGATTGAAATAAAAATGAAAACCTTCAGTGTTGTTCCCATGTCCCTCTTGGTTCAATGCTGATTTAGAGTGCACAAAGCACCTTTTCATACTTAAATGCTTCCCTTCTGGACTTTGACAAGTAAAACCCAAGAGTTTATGAAAATTTAACTGGTCCTGGTAAAAAGTAAAAATCTGTTATATGTATATTTCTCAAGTATGGAAATACCAGAACTTTGTGCACTTTGGATTTAGCATTACCGTGTTTTTCCTGACAATGAGCTGGAATGAGAGGAAAACCAACAAAATAACCACACTCTGACTGTTACATGCACCATTGTGTTCAAGTATGTCACTGACTTGCAAAACCTGTAAGAGGCAATCTAATACATTAAAATGCCAAACCAGCATATTGCATTAGATGTAGAATCTAATTAGTAATCCCTGGAAACCAGAGACAACTCAAAAACTTCTCTATAGAAAGCAATCGGTATCTTCGCAAGGCCAATAATTACTCGTATTGTGAATGTTTGCAAACTCTTAGGGATTTGTGAGGATACATAAGAGAGAAGGTAACTGGTGATTGGGCATTAACTTGGCAAATGAAAAAATGTCCATATTTTTCTTTTAACTCTGCAAATATATATACATTAAAAAATAGTATTTAGGCCAGAAGTTTCATATGCAACTAACTCATTGCAAAAATCAAGATTGAAACCAGAGGAATGTTCAATTCCAGGAGTCAACTCTTGATATCTGATGGGCAAAAATAGTTTTACCAAGAATATCAAATATAATAAATTTACAAAAACTGCTTTGATCACACTTTCAAGAGAAAAATTTTTGAAACACTAAAAAGCACGAAGTAGTTAAACAAAGTGCATTCATCTCACCCCACCTATGGGTTTCCATAACTGATTAGAATAGTTAAGATAGTCATGTGATAACCTTAGAATAAGAATAAGAAAGTGAAATCAGTACCTATCTGGTTGGCAATTTTTTTGAACCAAGGAACATGTATCAAAAAGCATTTTGATCATCCAGACAAGTAGCCAGTTTTTAGTTGAACATGTGTATGGTTTATAGCATGTTATGCCAAGTATAATAAATATTTCACTACTTCCAATTATTACAACTTTAAAATGGTGTTGAAACCTTCTTTCTTTTTTGGAACATATACATATGTACATAAATGAATGGCCTCAAAAATAGAAACATACAGAGTTTTAATAATTTAATGTAATACATATAGCCTAACAGAAGAAATTATGCACAAAGATTTTCCAGTCCTGTTTACAAAATTACAATACATAGACATAACAAAAATATGGAATGTAATATATAAGAATTTAAATACACTCTTATTTTGTGATATAACTCATTAATGTTGTAGGTTCACATTTAATTTTAGTTTCAGTGTATAGGCTTCCCAACATACAAATATCCTACAACCACACCAATGTATCTGGTGGAATAATGAGAAAATTAATTTTATATTCGTAGGCTATATTTCCTTGATGGTTTTCTATTTTATCCAAGGTCATTGATGCAATTCTTTCCATTTTCAAATACAGCGCATCAACATATATGTACCTCTGGAAAATTTCCCAACAACGTAGTCAATTTCTGTGATAATAAGAAGTTGTGAACCGCATCTGTATAATCACTAACTGACATTATTGATGTTTCTCCACTTGTTTCCCTATGGTCCTGTCAGCACAAATTGAATAGAATAAAATGAAAAAAAAAAAAAAAAACAAATAAATAACACTAGAAAGAGAAGCTAATGATGACGAGAAATATCATAAACACCTTAAGAGAACATGAACAATTAAGCTCCTTCCGGAAATAATAATCAAGCAAGCACCACATGGCTTTTCCATCAACCAACGAAGCAAAATCATCAACCTGGAAATCATAACTTTCACATATCCCCTGGAAACACAGTTAGGAAAGTTATACCCTCCAGTTAAAAATGAATATTAGTCGAACATAACAATTAAGAAAACAGAGCATACTAATGATGTGAAAACCAACGGCCTTTAGCTCAATAACTATAAAGAGATGCGCTCAAGAAAGGAAGTTGCAATTCAAAATTTATCCAGCAGAAAAGCAAACAGGGATGAGTAGAGTTTCCTCATCCCAAGAGTTATGTAGGGTAAGGGAAGAATGAAGATTAGTGTAGAGTGGGTTTATGAGTAATCTTGCAACAAGCGCAAGTTGATGACAAATAATGACAAGATTCAAGACCAAAAAAAGTAAAAGAACAAGGCATACATACTTATAGCCAGAGAGAGAAAGCACATGTCCATGTCCTCAATTATCAAGCAGATCTTCTGTCTAATTCTCTCCATGTATCCCTTTCTTAAACTATGTTTAATATCTTGATTATTAGAACAAGGAAGAAAAAGAATAAGAGGCAACAATGTTTCCAAAAGGACCATAGGAAATCCTTCTTGAACTCTAAAAAAGATTATCACAGAAACGTGAGTTGCACTTAATGCTCCCAATTTGGAATGAAAAAGAAAGAGAAGGAAAAGGGAAAGGAAAAGTTGCACTTGATGGTCCAAGTTTGGAATGAGAAGGAAAGAGAAGGAAAAGGAAAAAAAAAAAAGAAAAAGTAATAAAAATGACCATCTAGATAAGCATAATGTAAGTTATTTAAATAAATGTCGATATAGATGAATCATAAAATTTTAACAAAGAACATGGTGGCTAATTCATTAGACAACATTAATACCTGGATCCAATTCAGAAGCATGTTCAACAGAGTGGAGTTGTTTGAGTATTCCTGTAAAATAACAATAATTGTTGAAGCTCCAATCCAAATTCTGGAAATAGACTTCACATTGATTAACAAGGTAAAGGACAGTTAAATAGATTATTTCACAGCAACATTTCATTAGATAGATTAAGAAGTTGCACTGACTTCCAAGACTAGAAGTACATTCTATAGGCACCTTTACGCTATGTCTGAAACTTGAAGGGAAAGAAAAATCAAGGGAAAAGGTTAAAAACATGAAGTCTAAAAATCTTAATTTATCATACTTTTTTAGGTTGGTTAAAAAAATGAGAAGAACATGAATTGATAAATTCCAGAAAATAATAATTTTTTATTTGGTTAACTTTAAGAAAATGAATAAAAAAACATGAAAATATTTAAGTAATTTCATTTCTCTCTTATTTTCCTTCACTTCTACAAATCTTAATCCAAACACATCATTATAAAGGCAAAATTTCGAAAAACATACCACATTGACTCCTCGGATTTTGGAAATTTCGTCCAATAAAAGTGTTTTGTTGATTAGAAGTGGCAACTGCAGATTAAAAGTAAGGTTTAGAATCAAATATAAACATTATCAATCATATATACTTGGTGCCAAAAAGAAAATTCTCATAATTGCCTAATTCAAAATGCCAAACACCAAATGTATATTCAAGATTCATTCCAGTAGAAATGGCATTGTGAAATAGTGAGTGTAATATGATTGGGAACATACCTGCAAGTGAACAAAGATGTTCCAAAGCAAGGATAATGTAAGCTCCTTATCTCCACTAACAATGTCTTCTTCTACAATCATTGATCCATCTTCGTCAAATAAAGGCACACCAGCCTGCTTTAGATGTTGCAAGGCGATTCCACAATTAGCCATATTCTTCTTACGGGTATCTGATGGCACCAACACTTTCTGTCCGTGACATAGAGTAGCAAGGTCATTGATTGCAACTATTAACCAGATCGTAAGAATAATAGATAACAATAATTTTATATAAAATAAGCTAACCATGAGAATGGAAGTGTCATGTTGCAAGAGTTGAATAGCTCTACAGAGGCGCACCCCATCCCGAAGATCGTCAAACAACTCTGTCACTCTGAATTCATACTCAATGAGAGGACTCTGGACAATAACAACATTGTTTCATTAACAATGGCCTATACCAAGTAATCAAAAGTCTAGAAAAGTATTTAACACCGACAACCACCAAAAGCATGTAGATCTACACTAAAAATAAGATTAATATGTAAAGTCTAAGCTACTTACCTGTACAAAAGATACATTATAACCTACAATCACTAGATGAGCAAGAAGGTTGCCTTCTCCATGCATCACATCCGATGTTAAGAATTCTAATTTGAATCAAGAGAGAAAAAGTTAAGACACTTTAATAAAGAGAGATTGTGAAAAAACAACACCAATAAGGTAACAAGAAATAATAAATTTCCACTTACCATGGATCACTTGGCGACTTGATTTAATGTTAGATTGCAAAGTGAAGAGCAATGGGGAACCCCCATCCAATCCATCAATCCCATACTTGATAGGAAGACAACTCTGAGTTTTAGCTTTGTCAAGTATGAGAACAAGCAACAAAAATCTCTTCGATATAACATTCCCTAACATTTCATAGTAACCTGGTCTATATAAACCCTCAACCAGCTTGTTATAGGCATAAACTCTAGCTAGACCAGCATGAGAGAAAAACTGCTTCTCGATAACCATCTTTAAGAATGCAATTTCATGATCAGAATTCACATCCCCATCCGGAAACAAGGAATCACCTCCAAAAATTATATATAACCCAATCCGTAGCCAGATTGGGTTATAACACATGAGGATTCTCAAAGCCCTCTCCTTTAATCCAACATCGGTTACAATAGGACAGTGTGGCTTCATTTTTAATCTTCCTTCATCTATATTCTGAGTAAACAACAAAAATCAAATGCTTTGAAAAAAATACTATCATGTATTTAACTTAGATAATTCAAAATCAGATTCAGATGTCAAAAATTCCTTCTACTCTATGCAATAATGATAATCCAATTTCCCCAATTCCATGCACTGTGACATAACTGACTTTAACTAAGATAACTAATTAAGTACAAACTTGCAACTATACACTGCCAATGATATCAAATGTGAGAACTTAATAACAGACATATGATGATACATAATATCTAACTAAGGCTTGGTTTGGGAACAGAAAAACCAGTTTTTTTTCTCTCTTTTATGGCTATTTCTCAATAAAATTCAATTTTCTTTTCCGTTTTTCTTTTTTTTTGGTTGGTTGTTTAGGCATGCTATTCACACTGATAAAAAAAAATGCAAAAACAATGCTTCCAAATAGCAAAATTCATGAATGTATAAAAACGACTAGTTTTTTAATGCCTGCATGAATTGTTATAATTTTTTTCCAATTTTTGGTAAAGTTGAATAACATGCCTAACAGCTACC
>JAVXUM010000030.1:9142723-9155639 GCA_035590655.1 Pouteria glomerata
TGCAAATCAACCCAAGTATCATCTCTATGTCTAGTTTTGGTTCCAAAGGTTTGGTTTATCTCCCAACAAAGAGTCATAGGTTCTTTTGCTAACTATTACATCTACTAGAATTCAAAGGAGAAGAAGAAGAACTCAAATTTATATTATGAGAAGTTCCCTACCTCAAAGTTGAGCTCAAGCTCTTCAAAACTTCAAGATGGCGATAACCTCCCACTTAGCTTCAATTTTCAAGAGCTCAAGCTCCTCTCTTGAATTCCCCTTCTTCTTGACTTCTTCTCCCACTTTTCTCTTTGGTTCTTCTTCTTCTTCTTTTCCTCTTTTTTTCTTCCAATTCTCTCAATTTCTCTCTAATGGCCGGATGTTCCTTTTTCTCCAAGTTGCTCTCTCTCTCCCCCCTAGATATTTAGTCTTACAATTTAAACCACCCAAAATATAGATATATACATATATACATCAAGATGGCCGGCCATGCCTTTCTCACCACAAATTCCATCAATATATATATATCTAAGTATATAAGTCTTCCACCATTAAGGTCATGGGTCCAACCAATTTTAATGCTCATTGACTAACACTTAGAGAACAAAACAAAAATGGAAAACCAACTCCTTTGGTTGGCCATTCCTCTTCCTCTAACCATCTTACTCTCATTATTATATATATATATATGCTTACATGGAGGTCAACACTTCAACAAAATGTCACATTGACTGAGTCAAATTGAAGCCAAAACTTCCCATGGCCGGATTCCTTAATTTCCCAACTCTTCTTCATACTTTTATTCACACACTCTTCCTTTGTTAAACCATCACATGGCTGGCCACCCCTTTAATCCTTTACTTCCCATTAACATTTAACTACAACCATGCACACGTAAGACACTTCATTTTAACTCTCAACACTTAGCACAATTTAGAGAACACAAGCTTTACTTACATTACTCCATAACTTCATCACCAAAAAAAAAATCCAGGGTTCCCATTCATACAAAAAGTGAGGGTATCACAAAAATCTTCAAGAATTCAAGAGAAGGAAGTATGTTGCTTCTAAGCTTTCCAACTTGACAATTTCAACCCCTTTCTTTAATCATCTTCTTCTTTAATTTAATTCACCAACAATTCCTAAAGAAAATCTAATTCTTCCTCAAAATTTAATTAAAGTAAAATAGAGAATACTTACCTTCATTTCTCCCTAAATTCTTCTTCTTTGAATTTCTCCTTCTTCTCCTTTCTCTTCTATTTTTCTTCTCTTTTCTTTCTTTCTTCTCTTATTTTTCTTCTTCTCATTTTTTTCTCTTTATTTTCTTGCTTTGGCCGAATGCTTTATGGCTTTAATTAGTGTGGCCGAACCACTTAAATGGCCATTCGGCCAAGGTGTGTTCTCTCCATCCAAGTCAATCCATGAACCAATCAAATTAATTCACATGGTCCTTAGTTAATTAAAACAATTACACCTAAGTCTCTTCCAATTAAATAAGTGGGGTCTACTTAATTAAATTCATTTTAGACAAACCAAAGCAATGAAAGAACTCTAGATCATTCGACCATTCACCTTCTCAACCGACTTTGGCTCTGATTATTCCTCATTTGGCCGGTTAAATGGTCTCCAAGTCATCCTCAAGTGCTTATGTATTGATATATATATATATATATAAATTGGTCAAAATTGGCACTTTACTTGGTCAAAATTAATACAATTTCTTTTACTTAACCAATTTGGACTTTTTCATCTACATCGCAATTTCGTATTTCCTTTTTCCTACATGGCCGGCCATCGTCATGGGATTTGTCTTCTTCCATCATAAATCAAATTACCATTTTGCCCCTAGAATATAAAAATATTCATTTCACAATTAAACTAAATTCCTAATACTTAAAGTTCTTCTAACACTTAAAATTTATCTTCTAACTACTTAAGCTAATTTAAACAATTAGGGATTTTAAATCACTAATCTTAAACTAATATTAACTTAATCTATTTGAGGTTCTAAACAAGTTCAAATTTCATTATCTTTAAGCAAGAATTGAAGTTTAGGGTTATCTCCTAACTTAGAATGCAATTCATCATCAAACATGTACAGTTTACCACACATATTCATTTAAAAGTCTAGGGTGTTACACTTCCTCCCCAAATACAGTTTAAGTTTAGAACATCATCTAAGGATTTAGATCACCTATTTGCCACATATTCATCTCCAAGATAAATTAAAATCACAACTTACATTCGTCTCAAGAATTCGGGTATCACAACTAAACCTTGAACCATTGTTGACTTAATTTACTTTGGACTCCAAAAATGCTCTTGCTCCTAATTATTATACTCATTTCATGATCTAGAACACATAATCATCTCCAATACATTTCAAAAGTCATAACTCATGCTCATTCAAAAATATCGGGTATTACAATTATATTGCTTTGATCAAGGAATGGATTATTAGTGTATGATTTGTATGTTGAATTACTCACCCTCCAGGCCATGAGATTTGCGACATGACAATAACAAAAATTACCTTACTAAATTTTCCCATATGTTATCCCCAAATAATTGGGAAGAAAATTTAAAAACATTTTTTATTTTTTTATTTCATATGTTGCCAAAAAAAAAAGAAAATGAAAAGGAAACTTTACCTTTTTAATTTTGAAAGAAAAGGGATGAGTTTTCATTTAATTTTTTCCAAACCTCACTTCATTTAACTTCATTTCCAATTTTAGGATAATTACATGATTGCATCATAACTAAGTGTGATATAAACATTCTACTATACAATTTAATCTTATGATATATAAAATTCTATAGTATTACTTATTTCTCAAATTCCATTCTAAAAAATGAATTTAGCCTTATAATTTGTAAAAAAGAATGTCATTACTTTTGTCTACTCTATTTAATTAAAAAAAAAGCTAAAATTGATTTTTTTTTTTTAATATTGTTGTAAGTATAATGATATTTCAATTTTTTAATAAAATGATTAATCTCAAATATCTATGTCTATGTGATTAAGTGATATTAAATTATATGTTAAATAGTGTTAGTATAATTGATCAATTTACAATTAAAATAAGGGTAAAATTGAAATATTATAAAAATTAAGAGTTTAAATGTAGCATTTTTTTTTTTGTTAAAGGGGTGTTGGGTGACATCAGACTATAGTTTAGTACGGAGTTAGTGTAATTAGGCC
Organism: Pouteria glomerata; assembly: GCA_035590655.1. Lineage (NCBI taxonomy): Eukaryota > Viridiplantae > Streptophyta > Magnoliopsida > Ericales > Sapotaceae > Pouteria > Pouteria glomerata. Next base: position 9,145,905 of record JAVXUM010000030.1, read on the forward strand.
TTATTTTTAATTCTCTCTCTTCCTCTTTTGAAGTTCCAAAAGCAACCTTAGATTTGGGACTTTTTTTTTTTTTTTTCGGAGGTTTTATTTACTATTTTCAAGATGGCTGATAAGGAGAAACAATTTAGGAAAATGCGGTTAATAAAAAATCGCCGTCTCATATCGCAGTTATAGAAATTGTTAGCAACAAAGAATCGCCGTTTGAAAAAGTAGGTATTGAGAATCTGGCAAAACCTGCGCTCTGAGAACGTGATTCTTAAAATCAACAACCGCTCTTTCACATGATGGTTTATCACTGAGATCCCACCATCTGAGTCCCCATTCTACACAGACCAAAATCAATTATTCTAGAAATCGATCTCAAATACTAAACTCCTACTAATCAATCTCAAATTCTAAACATAAATTAACGTCAAGAGATAATGAACCCATAAATAAAAAGAATGAAAAAAAAAAAACTATCAAAGACTTGTATGAGTTGAACTACCATTATAACTACCCAGGAACACAATTAAACTACTAGGGAATTTGAACAAAAAAGAAACCCATATTAAATCAGAATAAAATTTGTTAAGGGTGGAGGGGAAAAAATAGTAAGAGCAGACTCATCAGAATCGAAAGAAGGTAGAATAGGCAAAAGAGAATCAATAAATCAACAACATTGCATGCAACAATATATGTCTAGCATTTCTAAAATAGAATAGAACCCAGATACCATGTTGCAAAAACCAGGACACTCAATCTATCTAAGACCAATTCATATATTTATATATATGTACATAAACAGAGAGAGCACAGATACAGACTCACATTCTATTTTTCAACTTTTTCAGAAGAAGAACATATATATATATATTTTACATACATACACCAAAACATAGAAATGAAAAATAAACCCAAAAAAATCTAATGAGGCGATTTGAAAGAAAAATCCAAATAGATAAATGGGTATGTATATATACGTTACATATTCTTACATTAGGAATTAACAACAAAAGAAAAATTTTTTGAATTAATACTTAACATGCACATCGCAGGATCCGATCTGAACTATTTCTAAAAAATTACCTTTCATTTTTTTAGTTGTGGTTGTTGGAGTCACTCGCACCCTTCCAACTTGGAACTTCCAAGTGAGAGAGAGAGAGAATGGAGCACGAATAAATCGCAATGTGAAAGAGCGATTATTGATTTTAAGAACTGCGTTGCAAGAGTGTAGGTTTTGCCAAATCCTTAATAACTACTTCTTTAGACGATGATTTTTTATTGCTGAAACTTTTTGTAATCGCGGTTTGAGATAGTATTTTTTTGTTAATCACACTTTTTTAATTTATTTATAAGGCATCTCAGAAATAACAAATATAACTTCCGTAAAATTAAAAAAAATAATAGGTCCAGATTTGGCAATTGACTCGAAAAGCCGCACGGACAGGCTGCAGGCTATATGCTTTTATTCTTCTCCCTCTCTGCCTCTTCATTTTAGGGTTACGATTCGCGGACATTACACTCTCTCTTCCTCACTCTCTCTCTTCAAGCTATCACAGTTAGGGTGTTTGACAATGATGCAACCAGCAACGAGCATGGTCCCGCCACCAATGGCGCCGCCGAGTGTTGACCACCAACAGAGCCACCTTCAGTACCAGCAACAGCAGCCATGGATGATGCCCCATCAACAGCAACAACAACAGCTGCCGCCTACGCAGCAGCCTCCTTTCCAATATCAGCAACAGCCCTCGATGTATTACCACCAGCAGCCACCCCCTCAGGTTCCGACAGTGGCGCCGCAGGCCCAGTATCCGGCCGCCCAGCCCGCCACCGCCGATGACGTTCGCACTCTATGGATCGGCGATCTCCAGTACTGGATGGATGAACAGTATCTCGTTAGCTGTTTCGCCCATTCTGGGGAGGTAAGAACCTCTTCGTTCTGATCCTTTTTCTTCCGTTGTATACGTATTTATATGACACCCAAGGACCAAAGTCAGATGTTTGTGTATGTATTGTGATATGTTGGTCCTTTTTTTGTACAAGTTGTATTAGTTTGCAAAGTCTGTTTTGTTTCGTTTTTTTTTGGTTGTTTTTTTTGTTTTTTGTTTTTGTTTTTGTTTTTTTTTTTGTTTTTTTGTTTTTTTTTTGTTTTTTTGTTTTGCTTTGGATCGATAGGTTTGCTTAAAAGATTTAATGGTGCAGTGGAGGGAAATCTATTATTTGCATGTCCTTTTATGATGTATTTATTTATTTATTTTTTTAAATATGTGAGTTATCTTGTTAGCCCTTCCTGTTAATTTATAGTGATAGTGCTATGGAGTATGTGGAATTATATGAATTAAATGATTGTTTTCTTAGAAAGACTTGTCAGGCAGTTTTGAGGTGGATATCACTAGTGATTGAACACGTTTATATTTGAGGTTGATATCACCTACAAATGGAAAACGTGTTTTTGGAAGAATTGTACATGGCCTATATTGGGTGGAAGGTGTTGGTCTAGAGTTAAAGAGAATTTGGGGAAGGCGGATTGTGGAAGCGGGGAGAAATGTCACTCAGAGGGCTCTTTTATCATTCATTTAATGTTTTACCGATGAAAAATTTTCGTTAAAGGAGAAATAGTTTATTATTTTGATAAAAAATGCAAGTTTTTAGTTCAAAAGAGGCCTTGGTTTATCGTTGAATAAACTTAAAAGTCAATACTAGACAATGCTTCCAAGATGGAGTCAAGCAATGCTCCAGATGATTGTAGATAGGTCTTATTGGATCTTTCTACAAGGCATGGTATAAGTTATTTCTAGAAGTGTCTGTTCTTCTTAGCATAGAATTATTCCTCAACTCTTTATTTGGTTTTGACAGTTTTGTGGGTTCTGTATGAGCATTGCCCTCCAACTCTTTGTCTGGTTTTAATGGGTCTATTCGCATGTTTATCTGGTTTTGTATGGCATTATTCGCACAGAGATTTAGTTCCCAAGTTAAAAGTTATGTTTTTTTTTTTTAATTTATTTGACTTATTAAAACGTATTTAAGGTTCTCTTTGGTTTTTCAAATTGAAATCAGGCACTTGGTTTGCTGTGTAGATGTTTCATCATGTTTGTCATTGTGGTGTGGTCCCATGTAGATCATTTTTTTTTTCTGGCCCAGTAAAAATTCTAATATTATTAGATAGGCATCAAGGGGATGCTGCCATGTACAAGAAATAAGGCATTAAAAATTCCATATTCTCAACAAAGGCCAAAAACTATTAGATCGGCCTCAACATACAAAGGAGCTTCTCAATATTGAAAAATTCTTTGATTCCTTTCTTTTCAAATAGGCCAACGCGAATAAAAAGGAATGAGCGTATATGCTTTCTTTCATCTTTTATGAACCCTTGCACCTCGTGAAAATTCAATTATTGTTTTTGCATCCTGAGGAAACACCGATAATAAACCAAAACGAAATAGAGCCGACTCCCACAATTCCTTTGCCTGTCAACAATCTATAGATAAATGATATATTGACATACCCTTGTACTTACAAAAGAGAAGTCTAATTGGCTATAAACAATCCTCTCCTTATGATCAAATTATTATCCAAATTATTATCCTTGCATCACAAGGAAACGCCCATGAAAGACCAAAATGGAATTGAGTCAACTCCCACAATTCCTTTGCCCATCAATATTCTCCAAATAGATGATCAACTGACTCACCCAATTGACTCACCCCTTGCAATTACAGGACATCAATTGACCATAAGCAATTCTCTACATATAATCACATTATTATCCAGATTGCTGATATAGACATGAATATCCTATGTATGTAACAAGCACTTAACTACCCTTTTGCACATACTTAATAAAACCATTGGTGCTTGCAGGTGGTCTCAGCAAAAGTGATCCGTAATAAGCAATCCAGTCAATCAGAGGGTTATGGCTTTATTGAGTTTGTAAGTCATGCTGCTGCAGAAAGAACATTACAAGCATATAATGGTACCTCAATGCCAAATGTTGATCAGACTTACAAACTAAACTGGGCATCATTTGGTGCTGGTGAAAAGCGTTCAGATGGTACCTCTGACTTCACCATATTTGTTGGAGACTTGGCATCTGATGTTACAGATTACATGCTACAAGAGACATTCAGGTGTCACTATCCATCAGTGAAGGGTGCAAAGGTTGTAACTGATAGGATGACTGGACGGACGAAGGGCTATGGGTTTGTCAAGTTTGGAGATGAAGGTGAACAATTACGTGCAATGACTGAGATGAATGGAAAATTCTGTTCAACCAGGCCTATGCGTATTGGGCCAGCAGCTAACAAGAAAAATGTTGGTAAGGTGTATTTAACGATCCTTTATGTACTACAGCTGGCCTCTTGTTATAATTGTAGTGCATTTTAAATGCTTTGTATTCTGGTGGCATTAGTACTTGCTTAAGAATTTTTCATCTTTGGTGTGCATGTGTTATTTTGTGGTTTGATTTGCCAAATTTGGGCCTTAGATGATAAGGTGGGTTGTAATTTCTTTTTCAGAGTATCTCTGCTTGCAGTCTGCCAAAGAATTTTGTTTTTGTTTTGTTTTTATTTTTTGTATTTTTTTTTTTTGGATAAGCAGTCTGTAAAAGAATTTTGTTTTTAGTGTTCCTTTCAGATATTCTCTCAATCCTCAGAAGAAGCGTCAACTTTGAAAGTCATTTCCTTCAGTACTTTTTTGTCTCAGAATTTGGGGCATTAGTAATATATGAATACTAAAATTTGCAACAACTTATAGAATTGTTTTCTCAAAGCAGGGTGTCAAGAGGCTGTATCACTTAGGGGCTGGGAACTGATTTCAGCAGAAATGGTTACCCCTATAGTCCGTGGGCATACTTCGGTCAGTTTCCCTTTTAATGTCATTACTTTGCCCTTTATATCAGTTCCTTGTGGCATCAATTATGCTGCGACTTCCAAATTCTTTTCCTGGTTCCTGTGATTGATTGAGTGGAGTCAGCCAACTTATATTTCATTTTCCATTTCAGTTTCGAGTTCTCTTTTGTTTTTCTTTCTTTTTTTAAACTGAAAGAGTCAATACTTCCAGGACATCACATCCTCTGTCATCTACATTTGAGATTCGATTTCTCTTCCCCCCTCGCCCCTTTTTTTCCAGTTGTTGCTACCACTTAAATTGGCTGTTCTTTATTTTATTTACTTGTGAGAAGGTCTTTCTTTGTATCCAATCTTTAGGACTTGCACATTGGATGTGTGGTTACAGATGTGTATGTTTATACCTAGGTGCAACTTTCTCTGATTAGGGGTTGTTTAAGCCTTTTGTTTGGATTATAATGTGCATTCCTTATTTTCCCTTATCTCTTTGCCACTTTATTCCCAACTGAACATTTTTCCTTTTAATTGAACACTGCTATGGCAAGTTTTCTGTGCAGATATTGAATCTGCATTAACTTAGAAGACATTTGTGGCTTTCTTCAATGTTTTATCTAGCAAAACATTTTAGAGTTGTGTTCTGGATTTGAACTTTCTCCCTGCAAATGCTGTGGCTTTTAGCTGTATTATTCACCTGAGGGCAACTACAAATGTTATTTGTATAAAAAAAACTACAAATGTTAGACATTCAATTTTCCAATGGTTATATTGAACTCTTGTATGGGGAAATAATGTGGGAATTAGATATGTAGCAAGTTGCAACCAGCCAAGCAAAGTGATGGGTCCTTGGCTTGCCTTCCATTAGCAGGTTTGTAGCATGGTGACATTTTCTTTGACATAAGCATGTTATTACTTGGAACAAACTGGTGGATAATGTATTTTTAGAAGTGTGAAATTACAATTTTTTGAATGCATCAATTTTTAGTATGCATGTGGCTGTCATTTGGAGATGGTTTAATATAGCCTTATACTTGACCTTAATTGGAACAGCATAGAGGTGGATAGAGGACATTTCAGAAGTGCGAAAAGCAGTGATTTTGCACCACAATATCATTCTTTCTTTCTTTTTTTTTTTGAAATTGTTTCCCATGCTTAGCTAACATAACAAAGACTGGTACTTGTAAAATTATTACTTTTGCGATGAGGTTAGTCAGTTGAACGTGCTTTTGAGTTTCGTGAACTTTACTTAGTTGCTTACTTAACTCTGATTTGGATTTTCAGGTCTCTGTGGTTAATATTTTGATTTCTATTTTATATAGAGATTCCACGGTCATGCCTTTCTAGATTCTAGGTGGTCTAGTTCCCATTCTTATTTAGTATTTTGTTGATGCTTTTCTGAAATTTATAGATCTCATAATGCTTCCTAATGGTTTCCCCCTTGCCTGCCTGCATCGTTATGGTTGCCTTATTGTTCAGTTACATGTTTTTATTTATTTTTTTTATCTTAGTGATCTTGCATACCGGTAATATCTATCATTAATGTCTATTTTCTTGTGTTTGGGACTCCTGGAAGTGATACCTGCAATGCCGGCACGGAAGAAACTTTGCAAGTATCTTTATTCTTCAATATAAATTGTGATTTGTTAACCAATGTTGGGTTTTCATTTGTGCCCTGAAGTTGTTTTTGTAATGTCTTGGCATTTTAGTGGAAATGTTTCCGTTTTTTGGCTATATTCGATTTGAGCTTGTATGTACCCTCTAATTTGCGGTTACATTCTCAAGCATACTTTTTTGCCATAGTAAAGTTTGTTTAGCGCGTATCGATTTCTTTCTTCCTTGCTTAAGCACTGGATTATTAACTTGGGGTTTTCAGCTACAAGAGTTTTTAGAAGACTTATTTTTATGTTTGTAAAATAGTATATTTTACCATGGCAGTAGCTGTTTGCCGTGATGAAATTATCCTCAATGGCACTATTTTGACAGGTAGGCACAACGTGTTAAAATGGCTTGTTATTATTCACTTCTTTTGTCAAATTATTTGAATCTCTATTTTCTTTGTCTTGTCTTGGGTGTGTTTATGTCTTTGATGTAGCTTTCTGGCTGAAAATTTCCTGCAGGGTTATTTATTTGCTTTATTGGCGATTCATATTATCTTTCTTTGTCTTTAGGAGGAAAAAATGCTATTTTAGTCACTGCTTCTCCATTTTCTCAACCCATGCTTCTCTCATTTGCAGTTTCATATCAGAATACACAGGGAACTCAGAATGAGGATGATCCAAATAATACAACTGTGCGTATTACCCCCCCCCCCCTCTTAAATTGTGAAATTATTACTGTCTCAGATTTTACTTCTCTTATGTGGAGGGGGCTGATATTATTGTGGCCTACAATTTGTATTGCCAGATATTTGTTGGTGGTTTGAATGACAGTGTTTCGGATGACCAACTCAGGCAAGTTTTCAGCCCGTATGGGCAGTTAGTCCATGTGAAAATACCACCAGGCAAACGATGTGGGTTTGTTCAGTTTGCTGACAGGTAAGCTAGTTCTGCCTTGGTTTTCTCCTAAATTGGATTTCTAGGATTTTGTTTTGTTCCATGTAATATGTGTGATGACAGACATAGCGCTGAGGAAGCACTGAGGTTGTTAAATGGAACTCAGTTAGGAGGGCAAAATGTTCGACTTTCATGGGGTCGGAACCCTTCAAACAAACAGGTCCATATCATCTAAAAAACTCTCAACTTATGTATTTTGCATTTTAGTTTACATATTTTCCCATGGAGTAATAAAACCTACAGCATCTATCTGTTGGCTTTCTTCAGCCTCAGGCCGATCCAAACCAATGGAATGGTGGATATTATGGATATGCACCAGGATACGAAACTTATGGGTATGCTGCAGCTAATCAGGATCCCAATCTGTACTACGGAAACTATCCTGGATATGGAAACTATCAGCAACCCCCTCCCCAGCAATAGCTGGTAAGAATTTAAGGGTGTGTTTGTGTTTGTGTTTGTGGACTGCTTTTGTGGCCAATAAATTCTTCTATGGTAGCGATGTTTATAACTTTTCTTGGAGTTATCATATTAGTTCAGGCCATGTCTTTTTCTGTAGTGTAATTGAGGTGAAGTTTCCCATCCGTTGAATAAAATGCATGAAAATTTTATCAAGTTCTCATGAGGTATTTGCTCATTTTTATAGTTGAGCTGTTTGATTTATTAAAAGACATGATGGTGCTGTTGAATTGTTACTGTGGAATTTCAAAATTTTTCCTTTTTTTTTTTTTTTTTTTTTTTTTTTTTTTTTTCAGTTTATGGAGCTATTCAGGGGACTAATGAAAACTAACTTTATTATAACCTTGCGATGGTAAAGTTGAGAAAAATGTACCATGTCAAACCACACAAACATTATAGAACTCAGAATGCTCAAACCTCACAAATTACCTTTAGGTTGCATTATGGATTTGAAATGGGGGAATTTAAGGAAACAGTGGGCTTACATAATGATGGATTCGAGTGGATTTCAACTTGAAATTTGAAAAAGTGGACGTGATATATAATAGCCGACCCCACCTAGTGGGAAGAGGCTTAGTTTGGTTTGGTTTTGGACGTGATATATAATGACGGATTTGAGTGGTTTTGAAGTCGTTTTGGAAGAGTAATTTTTTGTTACTCTTCAACTTTAATTGTTCAAATTTAAATAATAAATCGTAACAAAATAGTTCTAAATTTACGTATAGTTGTCATATACCTTGTATTTTTATAAGGTTTAATTTCAAACCCATTTAGTTGAAATCAATGCTTATCAAAACCCAGAACATACGCCCCACCAATGAAAATGAGGTATAGTGTGAATATGTGGGTCATGGTGTTTTTATGTGCTAATTATGCTTTGGAATGGCTCAAATGTTCTGGGAAGATGGAAAAATCCCTCGTCCAAAAAGAGTTTTATTCAGTTTTGATCTATGCACATAACATGTGAAGTGCGGTGGTAGTTTTCGTCTGTAATTTGGTAGGATGCAATAGAATACAAAAAAATAGAAAAGTAAGCTTTTTTTAGAATATATATGTATGTGTATATATTACAAATTAAATCCTACTAATATGCATTTTGGGATGTGTGATGACCTAACAGAGTTTATTGTGCAGTGAACTCCTGGCTCGTGCAGCAGCTAAGAGATAGATGATGGTGTTGATGTCTGTTAATGTAGTGGATGAAGCTTCATCAGTGTGAAGATTGTAAAAGCAATATTTGTTCCCAGTGTAGCATACTTTTTGGGCTATCACCAGTAATTGAGTTCGTCATTTGACAATGGAGAGGGGGGGGGGGGGGTAGAGGGATTTTGTGATTGGTATTTTCATTGAGCTATCAAAATTTCCCTTTTTCTTTTAATTTTGTTATTCTCAGTTATTATTATTATTAATTTTTTTTTCTTGGGGTGGTGGGTGGGGGTTGGTGGGGCTTGTGTTCCCCCAAACTCTCTTGATTAACCAAGTACGTACTCACCCAATTAACATTGAATATGTTTTATTATGGAGTTATTTTGGTTTTGCGCTGAAGCAATTTGTTTGTGCTCAGCTTTCCTGTCTTGGATTTAAAGTTAAATTCATGATGGAGGTTCAGGCCTTGAACTTTGGAACTTCAAATAAACAACCGCCAGTTCGACTGGTGAAGACCAGGTGTTAGTAGAGCTGGGAAGTACTAATGTTAATAGCTGGTGACGATGCTAGCAATGGGACTCTTGGGCTGAAGATGTTTAAGGCTGGAATTGGTTTAGACCTTGGGCTATGTTTGACTGGAGGGATTGTGTTATGGATGATAAGTAATGATGTGGGATGTATTACTTGATTTTTTTTTTTTTTTTTTTTTTTTTTGGGGTGACAATAATTTTAGATTTTTATATTTTGTTCGAAAA